>JADBJO010005131.1:110078-132578 GCA_016801955.1 Conus betulinus
AAACCAAACGGCTGAAATACGCCAGCAGCATTTCTCCGGACATTCCATTCAGAGAGGTCACACGTTTCAACTCTGCGCGCCACGCCACCATTTTGACCGCCGCCAAGAGGCCTACAGTTCAAATCTGTCCCAACAACTTGGCTGGACAACGATGTTGCTAAAACGTTCTTGCATTCTGTTTCCCCTTTTCCTTCACTGCCAAATCCTATGGTGCAGACCGGAGTGGGAAGGGGAATAGATGATGGAGGTGGGAGTGGGTATGTTGCAGACCGGAGTGGAAAGGGGAATAGGTGATGGAGGTGGGAGTGGGTATGGAGTAAGGGTAAAGACGTGTGTGTGTGGGGGGGGGGGGGGGATGGTGGGGCCCACTCAGGCCAAGAACATAGAGGCAGAGCACAGTCAGCCACCTGTCATTTCCTTCACTCACGTTAAGAGCTGTGGCTGTGGTATTGGGAGTGTGATGTGATGGGGTGTGGCTGTGGTATTGGGAGTGTGATGTGATGGGGTGTAGCTGTGGCATTGGGGGTGTGATGTGATGGGCTGTGGTATTGGGAGTGTGATGTGATGGGGTGTGGCTGTGGCATTGGGAGTGTGATGTGATGGGGTGTAGCTGTGGCATTGGGAGTGTGTGATGTGATGGGCTGTGGTATTGGGAGTGTGATGTGATGGGGTGTAGCTGTGGCATTGGGAGTGTGATGTGATGGGGTGTAGCTGTGGCATTGGGAGTGTGATGTGATGGGCTGTGGTATTGGGAGTGTGATGTGATGGGGTGTAGCTGTGGCATTGGGAGTGTGATGTGATGGGCTGTGGCATTGGGAGTGTGATGTGATGGGGTGTAGCTGTGGCATTGGGAGTGTGATGTGATGGGCTGTGGCATTGGGAGTGTGATGTGATGATGGGGTGTAGCTGTGGCATTGGGAGTGTGATGTGATGGGGTGTAGCTGTGGGTCTGATTGTGAAGGAGTATAGCTGTGGTATTGGGGGTCTGAGTGTGAAGGAGTATAGCTGTGGTATTGGGGGTCTGAGTGTGAAGGAGTATAGCTGTGGTATTGGGGGTCTGATTGTGAAGGAGTATAGCTGTGGTATGGGGGTCTGAGTGTGAAGGAGTATACTGCGGTATTGGGGGTCTGATTGTAATGGAGTATAGCTGCGGTATTGGGGGTCTGATTGTAATGGGGTATAGCTGTGGTATTGGGGGTCTGATTGTAATGGGGTATAGCTGTGGTATTGGGGTCTGATTGTGATGGGTTATAGCTGTGGTATTGGGGTCTGATTGTGATTGGATATAGCTGTGAGTCTGATTGTGAAGGGGCTTCGCTGTGAGTCCGATTGTGAAGGGGTTTAGCTGTGAGTCTGGTTGTGAAGGGGTATAG
This sequence comes from Conus betulinus, assembly GCA_016801955.1. Classification (NCBI taxonomy): domain Eukaryota; kingdom Metazoa; phylum Mollusca; class Gastropoda; order Neogastropoda; family Conidae; genus Conus; species Conus betulinus. The sequence continues at coordinate 111,452 of JADBJO010005131.1, forward strand.
CTGTGGTATTGGGGGTCTGATAGTGAAGGGGTATATCTGTGAGTCTGATTGTGAATGGGTATAGCTGTGGTATCGTTGCTAGGATTGTGATGGGCGTATAGCTGTGAGTCTGATTGTGAAGGGCAATACCTGTGGTATCGTGGATCTAATTGTGAAGGGGTATAGTTGTGGTATTGTGGGTCTGATTGTGAAGGGGTATAGCTGTGGGTATGATTGTGATGGGGTATAGCTATGGTATTTTGGGTCTGATTGTGAATGGGTATCTTTGTGGTATCGTGGGTCTAATTGTGAAGGGGAATAGTTGTGGTATTGTGGGTCTGATTGTGAAGGGGTATAGCTGTGGGTATGATTGTGATGGGGTATAGCTATGGTATTTTAGGTCTGATTGTGAATGGGTATCGCTGTGGTATCGTGGGTCTAATTGTGAAGGGGGTATAGTTGTGGTATTGTGGGTCTGATTGTGAAGAGGTATAGCTGTGGGTATGATTGTGATGGGGTATAGCTGTGGTATTTTGGTTCTGATTGTGAATGGGTATAGATGTGATATTGTGGGTCTGATTGTGAAGAGGTATAGCTTTGGGTATGATTGTGATGGGGTATAGCTGTGGGTATGATTGTAAAGGGGTATAGCTGTGGTATCGAGGGTCTGATTGTAGATGGTTATAGCTGTTGGTCTGATTGTGAAGGGGTATGGTTGCAGTATTGTGGGTCTGATTGTGCAGGGGTATAGCTGTGGGTCTGATTGTTAAAGGGTATAGTTGTGGGTCTGATTGTGAAGGGCTATATCTGTGGTATCGGGGGTCTAATTGTGAAGGGTATAGCTGTGGTATCGTGGATCTGGTTGTGAAGGGGTATAGCTGTGATATTGTGGGTCTGATTGTGAAGGGGTATAGCTGTGGGTCTGATTGTGAAGGGGCGGAGTTGTGGGTCTGATTACGAAGCGGTATAGCTGTGGTATTGAGGGTCTGATTGTGAAGGGGTATAGCTGTGGTATCATAGATCTGATTGTGAAGGGGTATAGCTGTGGTATCGTGGGTCTGATTGTGAAGGGGTATAGCTGTGGTATCGTGGGTCTGATTGTGAGGGGGTCTAACTGTGGTATCGTGGATATGATTGTGATGGGGTATAGCTGTGGGTCTGATTGTGAAGGGGTATAGCTGTGGTATCGTGGGTCTGATTGTGAAGGGGTATAGCTGTGGTATCGTGGGTATGATTCTGATGGGGTATAGCTGTTGGTCTTATTGTGAAGGAGTATAGCTGTGGGTCGGATTGTGAATGGGTATGGTTGTTGGTCTGATTGTGAAGGGCTATAGCTGTGGTATCGTGGGTCTGATTGTGAAGGGGTATAGCTGTGGTATTGTGGGTCTGATTGTGAAGGAATATAGCTGTGGGTCTGATTCTTAGGGGTATAGCTGTGGGTCTGATTGTGATGGGGTATAGCTGTGGTATCGTGGGTCTGATTGTGAAGGAATATAGCTGTGGTATCGTGGGTCTGATTGTGATGGGGTATAGCTGTGGTATTGTGGGTCTGATTGTCAAGTGGTATAGCTATGGGTCTAATTGTTATTGGGTATAGCTGTGGGTCTTATTATTCAATGGGGTATAGCTGTGGGTCTAATTGTCAAGGGGTGTAGCTGTGGGTCTGTTGTGAAGGGGTATAACTGTGGGTCTAATTGTCAAGGTGTATAGCTATGGCATTGTGGGTCTGGTTGTGGAGGGAGTATTTTCTTTCGCAGACTGCCGTGGTGGCGTCGTGGATCATAATAACATCATCTCCAACAAACTCTGGCCTGACAGTGAACGTCTGCTTTGGAGTGGTCTGTGTTTGTTGAAGAAAGCATTAAGCTGGCATTGATGAACTGTAAACAACAACTCCATAGAAAACAAACAGCCAAACATCACAAAATGTCCACATCCAAATCGACACCTGCTATAGGCCCCAAGAGCATTAGCTGGCATTAATGAACTGTAAACAACAACTCAATAGAAAACAAACAGCCAAATATCACAAAATGTCCACATCCAAATCGACACCTGCTATATAAGCCCAAAGTGTGGGGTGGGGTGGGTAAGTCGTCTGCCTACAGAAATATGGTGAACGTGGGATCGAGTCTTCGGATGGCCTGTTTCTTTGCCTTCCCATTCCCACCGCGTCTTTACGCGATGTGACTGGTGACCTGGGTGTTAGTGTTTCGGATGCTAAACAATTCTCGTCTGCAACAGGACGGGGAAGTAATCATACTGATAGCACCAGAGAGAAAAAAAAAATCCTATTTCATGGCTAAAGAACATGAACAAAAATGCTCACCTTTCTGATTAAACAACATTCAAATGTGCTGCAGTAACAACCAAGAAGCACAAACAAAAACTTCATCATGTTAGCAGCCTAGGGACACTGATCATACGAAGACATGAAGGGTCAACGACGTAGGGAGGGGGGTGGGGGGAGATTTGCAAGGCCTACAGCTAAGAAATATTGACAACCCCCCTCCAAACTTTGTTAACAATTTACAGTTAGTAATAGGAAAAATTCTTATCAGGTTTAAAAAAAAAAAAACGAAACGATGATTAACGCTAAATGTATCAAACTAAAACATCTTTTTAAAATAATTGATCAAAGCCAAATGTATCAAACTAAAAATTGATTTAAATAAATGATCAAAGCCAAATGTATCAAACTAAAACATTGATTTAAAAAGGATCATATAGGGTCAACAGCATAGAAGTATTGAGAAAAAAAAATTGGTACTGGATAGCCAGCAAAGAAATATTTTTCTTTTACTAGCTTGCGTGCTTTTTTTTTTTTTTTTTTTTTTTTTTTTTTTGGGGGGGGGGGGGGGGGGGGTCTTCAAGGCATTTTCTTGCATATTGATTTGTTTTTATCTTTCTTTTGCATCAAACGATACATTGTTGTGTTTTTCTTCAAAAACTCTGTTTCTTTGAATCATGTTTCTGCGTGACATGTGCATAATTTTGTTTTCGCCTGTTTTTAATTCTGAAAGATTGAAAATAGAAAGGAAACGATACGCAAAGTCATCAAGCAGCTCATCAGACCATAAACAATTCTAACAATGTTAGTAACAAAAAGGTCAGACCATAAACAATTCTAACGATGTTAGTAACAAAAAGGCCAGACCATAAACAATTCTAACAATGTAAGTAACAAAAAGGAAAACGTCGGCGGAAAAGCTATGCAACACTATCCAGTTGCCTTGCTAAAAAACGAAAAATCCATGGAACCATTGAGGAGAGAGACGGGGGGGGGGGAGGGGGGGGGGGGGGGGGGGAGGAGACAGAAACCAAACGAAGACACACCAGCAACTGGGGGACTGACCATATGGCAGAATGGACAGGGAGGTAAGGTAATGTTGTTTATAGCCCAGCCGACCGCAAAGGGCCATATCAGGGCTGTCGTCACGTCGCAGTCAACTCACAAATCAGTCATTTGCACAACCCTTAAAACTACACTAAAAAAAACACACCAGAAATTTTGTTAAAAATTCTTTCTACTGTAAAATCTCAGATGGAATGAAAAATGTTGATCTCTTTCAGAAATTCAAGCATCACATCAGGTGGGGCATCTCTAATCAAGGTTTTCGTGGAGTCTGCTGTTGCATCATCAAAGTCCCAACACTCTAAAAGAGCATGTTTCACTGTGAGTAGTACATACATGGAATACACCACGGAGCTTCTTCACTCGTTTAAAAAAATACGAATGAGTTAAAAAAAAAAAAAATCTATTCGCCAGCGTGCACCCGGCATATTTTTGCGACCACCAAAGGTAGTTGAGAAGAACTCTTTCAGGTTTGGACGGATCTGGAAAAGTTTGGTATCCGTCTGTGTATTCCAGTCCTGCTGCCAGAGGGACACCCAGGACAGGGACGCAGGCGTCGGCACACAGCCGACACAACTTGTGGAGCCTGGTGAACTGCTCTTCAGTGCCCTGCCTACATGATCCCACTCGGAATTCGGGAGAGAGAGAGAGAGAGAGAGAGAGAGAGAGAGAGAGAGAGAGAGAGAGACAGACAGACAGACAGACAGACAGACAGACAGACAGACAGACAGACTTTCTCCTGCTGTTGATGACTAAGCTGAGGGTATATGGGCAAGCTTGAAACTTCTTTTTTCCAGAAAGGTTCCTTGTTTGTGCTGTGTACCTCTCGTCTGCACAACAGCTCACATTGCGTGACCCTTCATGACACGACCTCGTGCTTACCTCCCCTGCACCACACCTCACACTGCGTGACTCTTCGTCATGCTTACCTCCCCTGCACCACACCTCACACTGCCCTCTTCGCCATGCTTACCACACCTCACACTGCGTGACTCTTCATGCGCTGACCTCATGTTTAACTCCCCTTGATTCCCTCGTGACATCAATGCCGTTTGTGAGGTCGTGTTGAGGTGTAAGGTCGTGTTGAGGTGTAAGGTCGTTTTGAGTTGTGAGGGGTCGTATTGAGGTGTAAAGGTCGTGTTGAGGTGTAAGGTCGTGTTGAGTTGTAAGGTCGTGTTGAGGTGTAGGTCGTGTCGTGTTGAGGTGTAGGTCGTGTTGAGGTGTGAGGTCGTGTGAGGTGTAAGGTCGTGTTGAGTTGTGAGGTCGTATTGAGGTGTAAGGTCGTGTTGAGGTGTGAGGTCGTGTTTGAGTTTGAGGTCGTATTGAGGTGTAAGGTCGTTTGAGTTGTGAGGTCGGTGTGAGGTGTAAGGTCGTGTTGAGGTGTAAGGTCGTGTTGTCGTGTAAGGTCGTGTTGAGGTGTAAGGTCGTGTTGAGGTGTAAGGTCGTGTTGAGGTGTGAGGTCGTGTTGAGTTGTAAGGTCGTGGTTGAGTGTGAGGTCGTGTTGAGGTGTAAGGTCGTGTTGAGTTGAGGTGTGAGGTCGTGTTGAGTTGTGAGGTCGTATTGAGGTGTAAGGTCGTGTTGAGGTGTGAGGTCGTGTTGAGGTGTAAGGTCGCGTTGAGTTGTAAAGGTCGTGTTGAGTTGTAAGGTCGTGTTGAGGTGTAAGGGTCGTGTTGAGGTGTAAGGTCGTGTTGAGGTGTCGTGTTGAGTCGTGTTGAAGGGTGTTGAGGTGTGAGGTCGTGTGAGGTGTTGTTGAGGTGTGAGGTCGTGTTGAGGTGTAAGGGTCGTGTTGAGTTGTAAGGTCGTGTTGAGGTGTAAGGTCGTGTTGAGGTGTAAGGTCGTGTTGAGTTGTGAGGTCGTGTTGAGGTGTGAGGTCGTGTTGAGGTGTAAGGTCGTGTTGAGGTGTAAGGTCGTGTTGAGGTGTAAGGCCGTGTTGAGGTGTAAGGTCGTGTTGAGGTGGTCGGTGTCATGGGGGTGTTGTTGGACAGGCTCCACTGAACAGCCAAAGTCACTTGGAGGCAGGGCAGTGTCTCGTCTGGTCAGTTGCCTCAGGGCGACTTGATATCGAGAACTCTCTGTCGCTGTAGCGGGACGAGATATGGACGAGGAGCCAGGATGAGCGGCCTGAGAATACGAGAAAGTGAAACGAACAAACGAGTGAAGGTCAAAACAGACTAATGAGGTGTAAGAAGGTTGATAATACAGAAACAAGTTTAAAGAAATACACAGAAAAAAAAAAAAACGCACATAGTTTACTTAAAAGTACAGAAACCGATAAACAAAGTAAATACATGTAGTTTAATGACATTGACACGGGCCAAAGAAAAGGATACGCTTTGTTAACAAACAAAAACATGCATATTGCTTTTCTATTTTAAAGTGTTATACGTCAATATACATTTAATGGCGGTTAGCAAAGCAAACCCAACCACAACTATTCAACCTTAACAGGCTTAGGTTTTTAAAAAAGACAGAAATATGCAAGTTACCAGCACAGAAACACTGACGGAAAAGAAAAGATAAATGTTTAATAACAGCACAAAAGCAATCTGATTAGTTTATCTTAAAAAAAAAAAAAAAAAAAAAAAAAAAAAAAAACACGGGCAGAAAAAACAGATGGAATGAATTAACATAGTCTTTGCTCCCATAAGGAAACCTAACACAGAGTAACTTTTATTCAAGACTGGCACAGCCTTTTAAACTTGAATAAAGTCAGACAAATACAAAGACGAACAATCTAATAGTGGGGGAAAAAACAAGCGCAGGCCAACAGCTAAATTGTCTTCATAGTAATGACTTGGCAAAAAACTTTGAACTTACGGAGGGGGGGGGAGCAGGAGGTTGAAGATGTAAAAACTGGGAAAATGAAATTAAGAAAATATGAAAACTCTTCACTGGCTGCATAAGGGAACCATCGCAATCCCTTTTTTAAAGGCAGATATATTTGTATTGCCTGCTCCGAGGCCTTTCGTCCGCTGGGTCGGAAACATTTCGTTTTGATTAAATCGAGGTTACTTGTATTTGTTGTTTCTGTCTGTCTTTGTGTTTGTCTTCTGATCTCCCTTGCATCCTTGGGTGGATCCTCAAGCGTAGGCTCAAAGATTGCCCCCTACTTTTTATACTATCTGCATATAATATCTGTAGTTTTTCAGCACTTTTTTTTCCTCCCCCCCTTTCATTTGGTTTCCTTTTACTACTCTTCGCTGGCTGCTTTGGGGGTGCTATTGGATTCTTTTTTGCACCCTTGGTGGTGAGAACACCACCACGGTATTGTGGACTGTGGTGTGTCTCTATTTGACGCCAGGAGCGCAGATACAGCCAGCCGTGTCTCCCTGATGAGTTTCCGACCCAGCGGACGAAAGGCCTCGGAGCAGGCAATAAATATATCTGCCTTTAAAAGGGATTGCGATGGTTCCCTTATGCAGCCAGTGAAGAGTTTTTCATATTTTCTTAATTTCATTTTCCCAGTTTTTACATCTTCAACCTCCTGCTGCCCCCCCCCCCCCCCCCCCCCTCCGTAAGTTCAAAGTTTTGCCAAGTCATTACTATGAAGACAATTTAATGGCAAAACAACACAGCAATATAAAAAGATGAGTAATAGACACATCACAGAAAGACAGCTTTAATAGGTTCACAACACAGCAATATAAAAAGATGAATGATAGACACATCACAGAAAGACAGCTTTAATAGGTTCACAACGCCTGCAGATGGAAAAAGAACAGAAAAGAGAACAATGAAACCGAACAATCCAGAAATGTAGAATTTGGCATAGCACGAGACCTCCTTAAATTCTCTCATCTCAGTTACTAATTCATGTATCCATCAGCTGTAAATCATGCGCAGTGTGGTCTCATCTCAATTACTAATTCATTTATCCATCAGCTGTAAATCATGCACAGTGTGGTTTCATCTCAGTTACTAATTCATGTATCCATCAGCTGTAAATCATGCACAGTGTGGTTTCATCTCAGTTACTAATTCATGTATCCATCAGCTGTAAATCATGCACAGTGTGGTTTCATCTCAATTACTAATTCATTTATCCATCAGCTGTAAATCATGCACAGTGTGGTTTCATCTCAGTTGCTGATTCATATATCCATCAACTTTAAATCATGCGCAGTGTGTGGTTTCATCTCAGTTACTAATTCATGTATCCATCAGCTGTAAATCATGCACAGTGTGGTCTCCAAACCTAGTGCATGTGGTGTGGAGTGTGTGGACTACTCCGCACGCAGTGACACCTCTTTGATGAAACTGAAACTGCATAACTCTAGACTGTATTGAAAAGGTTTGTCTTAAGAAATGATACAACTACAAAAGAATGATTGTAGGTAGGAGTTGGCCTACCTCTAATGTCTTTCATCTGTTTTCAGGAAACGTCTGCTGTTGATTCCAAACAATACCATTGACAGATAAGCTGCCAGGACCGCACATCTGCAACAGACATCGTCATCGTGGTGCAGACCTCCTGGACTCATCTCAGCCATGTTGCTGTGGGACATTGAGAATAGCTCAATGAGCAGCAGGAACTGGCACATCACATCCGATGTCTGGACCAGCTCAATGAGCACGGACAGCTCAGCGGACCCTGAGGAGTCCTCCCTGTACTCCCACCCCCTGTACACAGTGAGCCACTACATCTGGATGTGCGCCTCCCCCGTCATTCTGTTGGTGGGCAACTTGGGCAACGTCCTGACCATCCTCATCATGGCCAGACAGCGGTCAGGAGAGGCCGTGGTCAACGTCTACTTCATGGCTTTGGCCATCAACGACCTGGTGCTGCTGGACATCGTGTTTGTGGATGAGTGGATTGGAATGTCCTTTGGCTACTACATCCACTTTCAAAGCGATCTTCTGTGTAAACTTCGCAATTGGATCGGAGGGACTACAGCTGGCACCGGTGCCTGGTTTCTGGCCAGTCTGACCGCTCACAGAGCGATGTCTGTGGTGTGGCCACACCGGGTCAACGCCCTCTGTACACGGTGGATGGTGGTGGGGGGTGCTGGTGGCGATGCATGTCTTCCTGGCTGTGGTGTACACTCACTTTCTCTACGGTTATCACGTGCAGCACTTCGACGAAACCAACGAGTCTATCTGCATCCTGATGCAAGGAAGTTATGTGACATTTATCCAAGAAATCTTCACGTACATAGACATGACAATTTATTGTCTGCTTCCCTTCGTCTGTATCTTCCTTGCCAACGGCGTGCTGGTGTGGAAACTGAGGGCCACTGTTCAGCAAGTCCGCCATCAGTTTGCTGAGAAGGAATCCGTGGCCGCCCGAGAGAGAGTGGCCAGCTCTGTGACCGTGACCATCCTGACGGTGTCTGTGGCCTTCCTGGTGCTGACGCTGCCTGTCTCTGTCTACTTCATCTCTCTCTTCATCTTCGATTATTCCGGGACGATGTCGGTCCACGACCAGGCCAGGAGTTACCTGATCAGAGCGGTCACCTTCATGTTGATGTACCTCAACAGTTCAGTCAACTTCTACCTCTACTGCCTGACAGGGGGCCAGGTTCAGGAGAGAGTTCTTGAACTTGTTTCTGCGCCAAACCGTCACTCTCTTAATTAAGATCACTCTCTTGATTAAGATCACTCTCTTAATTAAGATCACTCTCTTGATTAAGATCACTCTCTTAATTAAGATCACTCTCTTGATAAGATCACTCTCTTAATTAAGATGAACAGACTGCACCAGCAGTTTTGATTTCCATTTATCTTTGAGGTAATCAATGATTGAGAACATGCAAACATCAGGTGATAGATGATATTTGCTGTTTCATCCTGCGCAGCATATGTATTATCAATTAAAAGGGCATTGAGACAATACTAATGTTTTGTATTCATCCTACGTACTATCAGTTTTGAGACAATACTAGTGTGTTGTTTCATTCTACGTACTATCAGTTTTGAGACAATACTAATGTGTTGTATTCATTCTACGTACTATTCAATCTACGTACTATCAAAAGATACTTGAGAATGTAACGTTACTTTATACAGCAGTCAAATAATTAATCAAAAACCAGCTGGGAATTGGACTTTGTGTGTGTGTGTGTGGGGGGGGGGGGGGGGGGGGGGGGGGGATAATGTATGCTTTATCACTACAATAAAACGAGCCCCTTCATCTGTCCATGTTCCATCCTGCCCCCCCCTCCCCCACTCTCCCCATCCTGACTGTCCAGTGCTCCATGCACTTTCTATTACTGCTACTAATGATGACAGCAGCAGTCCCTTAACTCGACACCAACTACATCCTGCCACTGTCACATGTAGCAGGAAAAAACTCACTCCAGATTAGTCAAACCTCATCTTCACTCCTCTCTCCAGTTCTCCACGGTTAAGATCAGATGTCACGTGTATAAGTCAAAGTAAGACGTCGTGTGTTCCACACACGTTGTTGTGACACATGTGTAAGATATGTGGGCTTCGACACACCAGCTTCAATCAAGAATCTGAAGTACAAAATGGTTATCATGGATAATGCAAATGGACGCTTGGGTGGAGAGAGGCTTGAAATAGTTAGGGGAGAGGGGAGTGAACAAGACGATAGTCTGTGAGTGTGTGAGGGGAGGGGGGGGGGGGGGAGTAAATAAACTTTATCTCTGACACGTTTTTTTCACTCTTCCTGTAACTCTATTTCTCGAGAGGAGTCACAAAATGATAAAACTAAACTCAGAGGAAATCGTGTGAGGTTGTGGGGCAGAATCCTCAAGGACTGAGTGAAACAACTTGGGTTCACGTCCGCCTCTTATGTTGTCAAAAATAGAGTTTTACATCAGTGAAACAAAAAGTCTCACACTCGAACATTTATCGTCAGGAGGACACAGTCTTGGTGTAAGAATGCAATAGCTGTTTGTCTTCAGCGCCACAAAAAGAAGAATGCAATAACTGTCTTCAGCGCCACAAAAAGAAGAATGCAATAACTGTCTTCAGCGCCACAAAAAAAAGAAGAATGCAATAACTGTCTTCAGCGCCACAAAAAGAAGAATGCAATAACTGTCTTCAGCGCCACAAAAAGAAGAAAGCAATAGCTGTTTGTCTTCAGCGCCACAAAAAAAAAAGAAGAATGCAATAGCTGTTTGTCTTCAGCGCCACAAAAAAGATCCCTGCAGGTTCACCACATCACAGTTTTTGTGGGAGACCCCACTGGTCTTCTATTAAAGACCAATAGTCGAAAATATATTTCCTCCCCAGACCATTCAACACATCCTTACTGTTCCCCATTCTACATGCATACATGTGACCCAGACCATTCAACACACCCATCCTGTTCCCCATTTCCCCATTCTCCATCCTGTTCCCCATTCTCCATGCATACATGTGACCCAGACCATTCAACACACCCATCCTGTTCCCCATTCTCCATGCATACATGTGACCCAGACCATTCAACACACCCATCCTGTTCCCCATTCTCCATGCATACATGTGACCCAGACCATTCAACACACCCATCCTGTTCCCCATTCTCCATGCATACATGTGACCCAGACCATTCAACACACCCATCCTGTTCGCCGTTCTCCATGCATACATGTGGCCCGTAGCGTGAAGGTAAGTCACACGATCTGGTTCACCAGCAGTTCCAGGTTAGCTGGCCATTGCAGGAGGGGGGGGGGGTGGGGGTGGCGAAAGGAACTCCTTTCACACAGGGGTAGGGAACCAAGGCGCCAAACCGAGATCTATGATGTCTGCTAAGGGCAGAACACGAGAGCAGGAGTGTAAAAACAATCCTGATCTATGTCTCTGTCCATCATCAGTTTATACTATTATCTTTTTGTTCAAAGATCGGTGGAAAAGAATAGACAGCTAAAAATGTTATAAGATATTTTTGTGATAACGAATTTTGACAATTTGAGACAGGGGAAAAAAACAGATAAAAACACAAAGCAAAACGAAAATTTTGAATTCTTTTTAACAATACTACAGTCCATTTCCCACACACCAAGAACTGACCATTGTCCACACACCAAGAACTGACCATTGTCCACACACCAAGAACTGACCATTGTCCACACACCAAGAACTGACCATGAACCACCTGTCTTCTTTATACTACAGGTCATTGTCCACGCACCAAGAACTGACCATGTCCACACACCAAGAACTGACCATTGTCCACACACCAAGAACTGACCATTGTCCACACACCAAGAACTGACGGTGACCCACCTGTCTTCTTGATACTACAGGTCATTGCTGAATGATCAATACTGTTATCATCCGGTCTGTGATGTGCGTGCGTGCGTGCGTGCTTCCGTGCGTGAGTGCGCACGAGCGTACGTATGTGTGTAATGATAATATTTAAAACATATAACAAGAATGACAATAGTTATAATACTTAAAAATAATGTTATGAAAAATATAAATTAATTTTTGACCAGAATTCTTAGCGAGTCCGCTAAACAATGGGGACAAACCAACAACAAGACAAAGACACTGTGTTAGAGCCTGTTTGTCCCTGTAGTTTGGCACACTACAAGACAAAGACACTGTGTTTGAGCCTGTTTGTCCCTGTAGTTTGGCGCACTACAGGAAAAAGACACTGTGTTTTGTGCCTGTTTGTCCCTGTAGTTTTTGGCGCACTACAAGACAAGACACTGTGTTTGTGCCCTGTTTGTCCCTGTAGTTTGGCACACGACAAGACAAAGACACTGTGTTTGTGCCTGTTTGTCCCTGTAGTGTTGTGGCGCACTACAAGTACAAAGACAATGTGTATGTGCCTGTTTGTCTCTGTAGTTTGGCGAAGTAGAAGACAAAGACACTGTGTTTGTGCCTGTGTTTGTCTCTGTAGTTTGGCGCACTACAAGACAAAGACACTGTGTGTTTTTGCCTGTTTTGTCCCTTTAGTTTGGCGCACTACAAGACAAAGACACTGTGTTTGTGCCTGTTTGTCCCTGTCGTTTGGTGCACTACAAGACAAAGAGACTGTGTTTGTGCCTGTTTGTCCCTGTAGTTTGGTGTGCCTGTTTGTGCCCCTGTAGTTTGGCGCACTACAAGACAAAGACACTGTGTTTGTGCCTGTTTGTCCATGTAATTTGGCACACGACAAGACAAAGACACTGTGTTTGTTCCTGTTTGTCCGTGTAGTGTGTCGCGTACTCACTAATAATCATTTTTTGAGTTTGTTTCAATTCCGCCTTCAATCGCCACATATTGGAACTGATAATAATAGTAATAATAACGATAACAACAAAAACAGTAGTAGTAGTAGTAGTAGTAGTAGTAGTAGTAGTAGTAGTAGTAGTAGTAGTAGTAGTAGTAAGTAACAACAACAACAACAGCAATAGTCGTGATAATAACGATAACAATAATAACAATAATAAAAACATGAATAACAATGAGACAAAGCAGGAAGAGGAAAACGAGGAGGGGGACGGGGGAGGATAGGAGGAGCACAGCGGAGAAGAAGGGTGATACAGATGACGGGGAAGATAGATGATCAGAAGTGTAGTAAGAGCAACAGCGACAATTGTAACTAAAATAATAAAATAATGGTCGTGACTCGGACCGAACCTCACCATCACACAGCGACACAGGTCCAGAAGGTGCCAAAGACGGTTCCAGACCTGTGCGGCCTGCGGCACTCTCAGACAGAGCTCTGCTGACTTTGCTGTATTCCCGGGAGGTCTTACAACAACGCCAGTGCGACCGGTCCGTTGTGCCAGCCGCTGATGGTGATAGGATGAACCGTGGTCTGTGACGCGGTGTGATGATCCCATGGGGTCGGTCTTCACAGCTGGTACCATGGCCACTGCTGACAGGACGTGGGAGGGACATCCACGTCCATTGGTTTCCATTGGTTTGATGACCAGTCAGGAATGTGTTAATTATCATCCACGTCCCGTTTCGTTCAATGTTAATTATCATCCAGTCAGGAATGAACATGTTATTATCATATTGGTTTAATGACCAGTCAGGAATGTGTTAATTATCATCCACGTCCATTGGTTTAATGACCAGTCAGGAACATGTTAATGCATTATCATCCACGTCCATTGTTTTAATGACCAGTCAGGAAATGTCGTTAATTATCATCATCCACAGGAATGTGTATCATCCACGTGCATTGGTTAATGACCAGTCAGGAACATGTCGCTAATTATCATCCACGTGCATGATGGTTTAATGACCAGTCAGGACCATGTGTTAATTATCATCCACGTCCATTCCAGTCGTGTTAATTATCATCCACGTCCATTGGTTTAATGACCAGTCAGGAATGTGTTTATTATCATCCACGTCCATTGGTTTAATGACCAGTCAGGAACATGTTAATTATCATCCACGTCCATGACCAGTCAGGAAAATGTGTTAATTATCATCCACGTCCATTGGTTTAATGACCAGTCAGGAACATGTTAATTATCATCCACGTCCATTGGTTTAATGACCAGTCAGGAATGTGTTAATTATCATCCACGTCCATTGGTTTAATGACCAGTCAGGAATGTGTTAATTATCATCCACGTTTAATGACCATTGTAATTTTCCAATTGGTTTAATGACCAGTCATGGTTAATTATCATCCACGTTAATTGGTTTAATCATCCACGTCCACGTGCATTGGTTTAATGACCAGTCAGGAATGTGTAATTAATTATCATCCACGTCCATTGGTTTAATGACCAGTCAGGATCATCCATCCATTCGTTAATTATCATCCACGTGCGGATGGTCAGGAACATGTTAATGATCATCCAGTCCATTGGAATGGCCAGTCTTGTTAATTATCATCCACGTGCACCAGTCAGGAGCATGTTAATTATCATCCACGTCCATTGGTTTAACACCAGTCAGGAATGTTAATTATCATCCACGTCCATTGGTTTAATGACCAGTGGTGTTAATTATCATCCAGTGCTACCAGCCAACATGTCGTTAAATTATCATCCACATGCAGTGGTGAATGCCCATCCAGGAACATGGTGTGACCAGCTAGGAAATGTCGTTAATTATCATCCACATGCAGTGGTGAATGCCCAGCTAGGAACATGTCGTTAATTATCATCCACATGCAGTGGTGAATGCCCAGCTAGGAACATGTCGTTAATTATCAACATGTCGTGAATGACCAGCTTAGATATATAAAGCTGACTAAAGCACTGACAGACAAAGAATTGGAGCCAGCCGGAGAGAGAAAGAAGGACGTTAGGACAGAGAGAGAGAGAGAGAGAGAGAGAGAGAGAGAGAGAGAGAGAGAGAGAGAGAGAGAGAGAACGAACGAACGAACGAACGAAACGAACGAACGAAATGTTGTTTAATGAGGGAAAAAACAATAATGAATACATAGCAATTTAGAATAAGAGAATGCACAATATAACTAGAGGAAGAGAGTGTGGAGAGAGGGAGGGATGGAGAGCGACACAAAGAGAGAGAGAGAGAGGTGGGGACTTGGAGATACAGAATAAAGAGACGGAGTCTCTGACACAAGGAGAGACAGAAAGAGAAGAAAGAAGAAGAAGAAGAAGAAGAAGAAGAAGAAGAAGAAGAAGAGAAGAAGGAAGGAGGGAGGAGGAGGAGGAGGAGGAGGAGAAGCATATAAAAAATTGGCACATCGAAAACGATGAACTACAATGAAAGAGAGTCGTAAAAGATTAAGTCATGCAATGAAAAAAAAAAAAAAAAAAAAAAAAAAAATGCTGAAAGACACCAGACATGCCCAACTCAGCAGCAAACAATTCCCCCCCCCCCCCCCCCCCCCCCCCCCCTCCCCTCTCCAACTTTAAGAACGACAAGAGAAGGAAGAAGGATATCAACACAGGATGACAAAAGAGAGAGAGAGAGAGAGAGAGAGAGAGAGAGAGAGAGAGAGAGAGAGAGAGAGAGAGAGGGAGGGAGAGAGAGGAGAGAGAGAGAGAGAGAGGGAGAGAGAGAGAGAGGAGAGAGAGAGAGAGAGAGAGAGAGAGAGAGAGAGAGAGAGAGAGAGAGAGAGAGAGAGAGAGAGAGAGAGAGAGAGAGAGAGAGAGAGAGAGAGAGAGAGAGATCCAAGATCTGCCACATCACTAATGACAAAATACAATGAAAGAAGGGTAGTATCAAAATCAAGTCATGCAATAAGAAGAGTGAGCTGAAAACACCAGAATACCCATTGCAGCAAAACCAACACCCCCCCCCCCCCCACACACACACACACATCAAAACAACAAGAAAAAAGAACAGTGAGATCAACATGGGATAACAAACCCGACTCATGGAATTTTGTTTTCTAATTCAGTTAATAATAACGAGTGGTACCTTTCTTTGAACATGTTGAGACTGATATTAACGTCGATTTTATTAATAATGGCATTTCCACAAACAACTCCCGGAGTAAATCAGACTAGTTTTAAAAAGATCAATTCTGGGACGCGGTGGTACTATCCTAGACGAATGGTTATTACTCTTTGTTGGAAACATATTAGTAAGGGAGTGTGGTACTCTTCCGGACAATATTTTGAACATGAAAACAGCTTTGTTATACTCTAACGACTGTGTAGATTCAAGAATTTTTTCACTTTAGAGAGTTGATAGATCTTTTTAGAAATAATGTTACATATCCTTGTTCGGCCCATCATGGACAGAGGCTGTTGTCAAATCCACTGTTGACGTCAAAACCATCACCATATCTAGGGTGTTTGATGACGACAAAGAAGACAGCCAGTGTGGGGAGGGGCAATGGGTAGGTGTGTCCAAGCTTGGAAATCCATCGTGTGTATAGGAGGGTATAGGAGAGGAGAGAGAGAGAGAGAGAGAGAGAGAGAGGGGGAGAGAGAGGGGGGGGGGGGGAGAGGCTGTGGCGTTAGTTGATACGAAGCACAGAGACGTGAATACCCATCAACATCTTTTGCCTTCTTCATGTTTCATCGTTGATGCTAGTGATAATGTCCAGCAAATCTTCTATTTCAGGTGATGCTTTGATACCTGTATGTGTGTGCGTACATGCGCGCTTACACGCATTTGTCTATGTGTGCGCACGCACGTTCTCACATACTAAGCATTCAGTTGTGTACGGACGTAGGTATTATGAATGTATGCATTGGTCAAGGTGTACGTGAAAGTATGTATGTATGTATGTATGTATGTGATTATGAAAATCAACATTTGAGTGGTCCTTTGAACTTGAACAGAAATTCTGAAGACCATGTGCTTAATAACTATGGCAAAATGTTACTCAACATGTGCACTGTTTTTAAACTTATGTATTTTGAATGGTATGTGTAAGGGTGACCTTCAAGGTCATTACACGTACATATCGGATAATGGTAGCAGTGTAGATGATTTTTTTTACTGTCGAATGATCTGTTTTCAATCATTTCTGATAGCAGTAGAATGAATGTGTCTGACAGGATCGAATCTGATCATTTGCCTTTGGAGTTATATGTTCATTTCCCTAAGAATAATAAGAAATGTTCAAAAGATAATAGTAATGTTCAGGTTTTGGAAAAGTTTATATGGGACGAAGCCCACAGCAGTATGTTCATAGACAACATCTGTTCAAATGAAATGCAAATTCAGTTTGAAATGGCGATCACTTGATTGATGAAAATATTAACGAGGCACTTGAGCTTTTTTAATCATTGTATAAAAAGTGCAGCAGACGTTATGAAGAAACAGGTACACATTGGTAAGGGAGTGAAAGAGGACGACTGGTATGATGATGAATGTCGTGTGGCCAAAAGAAGTGTACGCAATTTGTTGAACAAATTTAAGCGTACATTATCTCCACCCGATCGCACTTGTTTATGTATAGCAAGGCGTGAATATAAACATTTGTTAAAGAGAAAAGAGAAGCAGTTCATGACACTTTGCTTAATAATTTATTAACTTCGGTAAATAGCCAACAGGAATTCTGGAAATCTGTGCGAAAATTTCCAAGACAAGAAGGCAGCCTTTAAATGATATTAGCATAAACGATTGGTATGTACATTTTAAAGAATTGTTAGAAAGAAAAGACAAATTTGATAATGATTTGATTCAGGGAGAAGATATTAGTAACCAAAGTGCTTTTGCAAATCGTTATAGTGCTGTAAACAATGACGATTGTTGTGATGACGATGGTGATGAATTCGACGATAGTGATAGCGAAAGTAATTTGAATCAGCCTATCTCAGCAGAAGAAAATTTTGAGCGCTTTAAAGACACTGAAAAATCGCAAGGCGGCTGGACCTGATAAACTTATAGGGGAATTTATCAAAAATGCGTCCAAATCAAATTTAGTAATGGAATTTTTTGTTAAATTTTTCAATTCCCTGTTTAATAGAGGCATATACCCTGAAAGCTGGTGTGAATCAATTGTTTTTACCATTATATAAAAAGGGTGATGTTATGAATCCAAATAACTACAGAGGAATTTCGCTGTGTAATGTATGTAGTAAATTGATAGTACAATTATTAATAAAAGACTTCAAGTTTGGGTTGAGGGATATAACATTACAGGTGAATTTCAAGCTGGATTAAACAAAATTATTCCACAATAGACCACATGTTCACATTATTAGCTTTCGTTTCAAAAACAGTTTTGTCTCAATCGTAAATTGTATGTTTGCTTTCATCGATTTTGAGAAAGCCTTTGATTCTGTTAATAGAACTATACTTTGGCCTATTTTGTTGAAAAACGGAATTCATGGAAAGATGTATAAATGTATTATGAGTATGTATGATCATGTAAAGGCAAGGGTGCGATGTGGTGCTGCTTTAACAGATTATATCAACTGTACATCTGGTGTTAAACAGGGTGATGTTTGCAGCCCAGTTTTGTTTTCCTTATTTATTAATGAGCTGACTACCAAAGTCATAGGCTCTGGAAAGCATGGTGCCCATTTTGTAAATGATGTTCTTGAAATATTTATTTTACTTCTTGCTGATGACGTTGCATTAATATCAGAGACTGTAATAGGCCTCCAAACTCAGTTGAATAGTTTGCAAAGGGCAGCTGATTCACTCCAGTTGAAAGTAAATATGAGTAAGAGTAACATAATTGTTTTCAGAAAAGGCGGTTATCTTTCTGCTAGAGAAAAATGGACATATAAATGCAATATATATGCCTGTTGTAAATGTATATAAGTACTTAGGGATATATTTCTCTACGAGATTAAGTTTCACTTTTGCATGTAAAGATATTGCTTGCAGAGCCAAAAACGCATTGCTATGTATTATGAAGAAATTGTCGATGCTTAACAATGAATCTCTTGCCTTGTTTTTTGAAATTGTTTGATGCTAAAATCCTGCCTATGTTACAATATGGGGCTGAACTGTGGGGTCTTGATGCTGGAGCTGCACAATGCGAAAAGGTTCATTATTTGCTTTAAAAAAGTTTTTGGGTGTCTCACCACAAACACCAATGATCTTGTGTATGGTGAGACTGACAGATACCCCATATCTTTGCACTCCATTGTTAAATGTGTCAAGTACTGGTTAAAACTAACTCAGATGGCAGAACACAGATTGCCTCATAAAGCGTATAAGATGCTGTTAGAGCTAGATAATAGAGCAAAGATGAACTGGGTGTCGCATGTTAGAATGAAATTATACGAATATGGTTTTGGGTATGTGTGGCTTAACCAAGGTGTCGGAGATATGAACAACTTTGTCCGTACGTTTAAAGAAAGACTTATCGTTTGTAGATGGCAAGATTGGAATTTCCATGTTCAAAATAGTAACAGGTTTAGTTTTTATAGAACATTTAATGATCTGCATTCTCTCCCAATGTACATGTCAATGCGTATGGACAGGCACCTAAAGTTTATAATGACTAAGTTTAGAACTGGAGTGTCTGATATATTTTATTCATCATTATCGTTATAAACAAATCAATAACTCTGATGTGCTATGTCCATTATGTCGACAGTCAAGAGAAGATGAAGTGCATTTTGCATTAACTTGTCCGAATTACAAGATTTAAGAGGAAAATTCATTCCACGGAAATTTTATTCAAGACCTTGCCTGTTCAGGCTTGTCTTGTTAATGTCATCTAAGAATGAAAGCATTGTAAAACAGTTTGCTATTTATTTGTATAAAGCTTTCAAAAGGCGAGGTGTTTATGTAATGTAATTATGAAAGCTGCACACAAGGAAGATGCTATATACCAGATGTCAAGTTAAACGGCATAAACATTTAATCATCATGGCAATCGATACTGTGTTTAATCATCATGGCAATCGATACTATCATCAGGCGCTATAGGCTGTCTACAAACACAGCCAACATTCTTCCTTTATGTTTCAGTTTAAACGCGTCAACTTTCTACCGACGCATCAGGATAAAGTTTTTTCTGTTGAAACTAAAATGTCATTTTCTTTTTAAGTGAGTGAATTTCAAAATTCAGTCGGGTGTTTCCCAATCACTTGAGGAAGTTTTAGAGCTGCTTCCGAGTGTACGATTCTATTAGCGTCTGCAGGTCTTGTAAGGATAGGGAGAATTCCAATGACTAGATTCCGAAGAACGCTTTGACTTAGGCTCGCCTGCTGGTCTGCTGTGTCGTGTTCACTGTGCAGTTCTGTCCTGTCTGTGACTGAAGGACTGCAACACGCGCTTCGTCATCAGGATCAGGGGCCTTGTATCAAAAACACTTAGCATGTTTAGGCTTTTTACGCCCCTTCTGTGTGTGCGTATATATATATATATATATATAACAAAATTTGCTCTCTTGTCTTAGAGCGAAGAAATAGTGGGAAGATAAGGCTTCATATCTGCAGTGGTATTTAATTCTGCCTAACAGTATGTGCTTGAGAGGGTGAGTGTGGGGAATAATAAATGCTTCTCAAATGAGTCTTCAGCAAACTTATAATTTCCAAGTAGGAGACGCTCTCCAATAGGAAGAAAACTCACTAACACATAACTCCTGGCCAGATACGGTATTTCGAAACCTGATTGTTTCTCCTTAGTGACCGCGGAAAGTGGTAACGTAACTACTCTGCCCTCTCGGTTTTAAGAAGAATGCTATCCCAGAAAAAGGCTGGTGTGCCATACCATAGTATGTTTGTTGAGTTTTCAAAAAAAAAACAACTAAAGGTGCCTTCTAAGAAGCAAAAGAAATCATGAAAGAGCAAAACAAGCTACATTTTCTAGTGAAAAGTAGAAAACATAAAAAATATAACTCATAAGACACAAGTGCTGAGGGCCAGTTCTTGGAATGAATCCGAAAGGGACTAAATTATAATTGGCTAATAGATTCCAAGGATAAGTAACCGAGCACCATTCCAGCAACTTACAGAGCAGCTTGGTGTTGCAAAGACTGCAAGAAATATTTAATTATAAAACAAAACTTGCTCTTTTGTCTTAGAGTGAAGAAATAGTGGGAGATAAGCATTCATATCTGCAGTGGCTGAAGACTCATTTGAGAAGCATTTATTATTCCCCACTCACCCTCTCAAGCACATACTGTTAGTTAGGCAGAATGGTAAGGTTATAACGGTAAAAATAGCACATCGGGCATCATCCGTGACCCATAATAACATACCTACAATTTTCAGAAAGATCGGCCCAGTAGTTTTGTCTGGAGCGAGTGGAACACATTTTTGACCACGGACGGACGGACGGGGACACACACACACACACACACACACACACACACACACACACACACACACACACACACACACACACACACAGCATTTCTTCCTTCCCATTCTAAAGTACTCCCTGTTCTATAAGAATTGGGAGTACAAAAAAGTGTCCTTTTCTATGAATGCAAAGGACTGCAACACTCAAAGGACTGCAACACTCAAAGGACTGCAACACGCGAAGGACTGCAACACGCATTGGACTGCAACACTCATTGGACTGCAACACTCATTGGACTGCAAC
>JADBJO010005131.1:137578-150078 GCA_016801955.1 Conus betulinus
CATGTCTGTGATGCAGACCAAACCCTCCAAACCAGCTCCACCATGACAACTGAAGTGAAACCACGCCCCCCTTCACCAGTTCTGTGATGTCCGTGAGCAGAGGGATGGGGAACGTGACAGACGGTGGGAACATCCCGTGGTGGCAGCACAAGGACTGGCTGGAGACCTACCAACCTTACGCAGATGTCGCCAACCTCATCTTCGTGTTCGGCATACCCATCGTGCTCGCGCTGGGAGTCTTCGGGAACTTCATGATCATCGTCATCATGTTTCGCCTTCCTGAAGCCAGTCTGGGAGTCTGGTTCCACTGTCTGGCATGGTGTGACCAGCTGGTGCTGGTCAGCAAACGCTCTGACGGAGTGGCTGCAAGAGGCCTTTGAGGTGCCCTTTTTTCGACAGCCTGGGGTCCTGGCAGTGCAAGGTGGACAGAGTGCTGACCTACGCCACGCCAGTTCTCTCCTCCTGGATGCTGGTGGCGCTGACCTTACAGAGAGCGGCTTCTGTGCTGTGGCCGCATCGTGTCGGCGCTACGTGGAGCAAGGGGCGGTCCAGAATTGTCGCTGTGGTGTTTGGTCGTGGTCGTCTTCCTGATCCACGGTCACTTCTTCTACGGGATTGAGCACGACGTGGACCTGTGTGGGTTCACGGTGACCAAGTGCTGTGTCAGCGCCGTGTCCAAGACGTACGAATGGTGGTTTTTTCATCGCAGTGTGGTCCTGGGTGGCCCTCGTTCAGTTCTCTTTCTTTCCTTTCGTGTTTCTAGTGATCAGCAACAGCGTTCTTCTCTGGACGCTGGTGGGGTCTGTCAGAGCCAACAGACAGCTGTCTGTGCAACACAGCACTCAGGACTCCAGGCAGCAGAAGGTGTCGTCACTGTCTGTGACCCTGCTGACCGTCAGTGCCGCCTCCTTCTCCTCACCACGCCAGTCTCCGTCTACTTCATCCTGTATCCCTACATCGTGGTGATGCCAGACCCGATGGTTCACGGACAGTTTCTCATCTTCAAGTCCGTCAGCAGCACCCTGTGGTACGCCAACAGTGCCATCAACTTCTACCTGTATTGTCTGACAGGCAGCAAGTTCAGAGCAGAGTTCTGGAACGTGGTGACAGAATGTTTCAGCCTGTGTGGGAACAAACAGAGAGTGAAGACTGAGCCCAGGCCCATCCCACCATCAGTGACGTCATCATCTCCTGCGAATGTAGCTGTCGACATCAGGAACGGAAAACGTAAGAATGGATGGAGTTGTCACTGACAGTGACTTCTAGCATGACGTCATCTAGTGTTGGTATAGATGTCAACGTCAGGAACAGAGAAAACGTAAAAGTGGAGCTGTCACTGATATTGACCTTTAGTTTGACGTCATCTAGCGTTGGTGTACGTGTCGACGTCAGAAATGGAAAAATGTAAGAATGGAACTGTCACTGAGTGACTTCTAGCATGACGTCATCGAGTGCTGGTGTAGTTTTTGACGTAATAAATAAAAAAAAAAAGGAACTGGGCCCGTTGCTGACAGTGACGCTTAGCATGACGTCATCTGGTGCTGGTGTAGAATTTTGACATAATTCAAAACGGTTAGGAACTGGACATGTTGCTGACAGTGATGATGTGTCATCTGAGGCTTACGCTGTTATTCATGTTATAAATCAAAATTTAAGGACACTGGTACTTTCAATGACAATGACAATGACAATGAGTGCCAGCATGAAGTCATCTAATGGAGTCGTGAACACAGTGACCTTACAGCCACGTGTGGTCCAGATCTCGTTTCAAACCCACACCAATCTTTACACAACTACACGAGGGGCAGCTGATCTTGACACTGATCTCTACACCATGTCATCTACTCTTAATGTAGTCATGGACATAGTACATAGTGATAATGGAACAAGAACTTCTACTGACGGAGATCTTAACATGACGTCACCGTTCATCTTCTACTAGTGTCGTTGACTGTGTTTTTTTTGCGTGTCAAAACGTAATGTTGTTCACTCCCTGACTTGATAATTAGAGACGACAAATATACATTACATCTCCACACATACGTGCAACATCTAAAAGTGGTGTGAGTCTGGGCAGCTCTCTCTCTCTCTCTCTCTCTCTCTCTCTCTCTCTCTCTCTCTCTCTCTCTCTCTCTCTCTCTCTCTCTCTCTCTCACACACACCCACACACACACACACACACACACACACACACACACACACACACACACACACACACACACACAAGGTACTAGACGACAATGAAAGTAAACATTAAAAACAATTGTATTTGGGCACAGCCCTAAACCTATCTACTACCTTTTAATCCAAACTCAATGCCGTTTTCAATACGCTCACTCACACACTTCACACACACACACACACACACACACACACACACACACACACACACACACACACACACACACACACGACGTTCTTTGTACTGGACTGTGACAGAGAGACAAAGAGAAAATCGACAAACCTCCAACTGGAAAGGAAGAATACATCATCAGAGATTAAAAGATGACCACAGAAGGAGTGAAACAACTGCCTGTGACATCTATCACATCTTTGCAGACCTATATTGCTTCAGGCATCATGCACAAGGTGGAAATCCTCAATGAAATTTACTCGCTAAAATCATGAAAATAACAGTAATGATGATAATAGTGATGATACTAATAGTGCATATGATGGTAACGACATTCAGTGAGAATAGAATACTGTCATACTTGCAGCCACATGTGGTCCAGATCTCGTTTCAAACCCACACCAATCTTTACACAACTACACGAACCATTCCTCCAGCTGGTATTTGCACGAATCTGCCTCCAGTACATGTTATCAATGAAAATAAAGTTCCTTTCAAAATCACGGGACTGCAGGCGGGAGCTGAAACAAATTTACAGACAAAATACCACATCATTCCGCCAGACAAAATACTACATCATTCCGCCAGACAAAATACTACATCATTCCGCCAGACAAAAGGGCAAATATATTACAAGACAAACACGACGCGCTTCGACCTCTTTGGTCTTCTTCAGGCAAAATTAATAATGTTCAGGACAATGAAAACGAAGAACGAGCGATAACTCGTGAAAACCATTCGTTCAACGTCCATTTTGCGCCCGCTGTGAAAAGACAAGGGACTGCTCCTTCTCCGTGTTCATTGTCCTGAATATTGTTCAGCTTGCTTGAAGAAGACCAAAGAGGTCGAAACGCGTCGCATTTTGTCTTGAAATTTGTCTCTTTTGTCCGGTGGAACAATATAATATTTTTTCTTAACAAAAATGAAATAAAGTTTGCATACAAGCCATCTCCAAACGACAAGCGTCAGACATGCATGCTGACGTGTGACAGTTTGTCATGATCGGCTGAAGCCACTCTGCAGGCTGAACACTGCGCAGTGACATCAACTGCAGCTGTCCTGCTGCTGCGCAGTGGACGGGATGACGTCACTGACTGTAGAGGCGGCCATGTCCTGAGCCAGAGTCCAGCGAGCGGTGCCAGTGCTGAGCACGGTAATGATTCACAGACATCATCGCTCGCCACTAGCACTATCCGCAGCTCTTCGCTCTCTACTGCAACTAGCGTCATCCTTCTCAACGTGAGGTAATGTAGCTTTTAGTCCTGCCGACCGCAAAGGGCCATATAAGGGCTATCATCGCGTTGAGTCAACTCAGTCAAAAAAAAAAAAAAAAAAAAAAAAAAAAAAACCCTCATTCACTAGGGCCTTTTAAAAACACCTAAAAACACACCGGAGACTTTCTTTGAAATCTTTCTTCTGTAAATTCTTAGATCAGAGGAAAAAATGTTGATCTCTGTCAGAAATCCAAACATCACATCAGGTGGGACATCTCTCAACGAGGTTTTCATGGAGCCTGCTGTAAAGTGTTTCTGTCTTACATCATGCAAGTCCCAACACTCTACGAATATGTTTCACTGTGAGTGGTACATGACATGGAATACGCCAAGGATCTTCTTCACCTTTTAACAGATAAGAATGGGTGTAAAAGGAGTGGCCTGTGTACAAACGGCACTAAACTGTTTCTTCTTTCCGGCCAGCCCTGGAACATGGTAAAACACTCTTTCAGGTTTGGATGGATTTGGTAGCAAAGGGGAGAGGGAAGGGGAGACAATATTCAGCTGAGAACTGCAGGGAAGGGGAGACAATATTCAGAGGACTGCAGGGAAGGGGAGACAATATTCAGCGGAGAACTTCAGAGAAAGGGGAGACAATATTCAGCCATTTTGAGCCTCTAACCACCTGGTTTTGTACTACCCCGGCCCCCCCCCCCCCCTCCCCTCCCCCTCCAAATTTCCCCGTGATTTTTTTACATGCAAATCGATTCTTATCATTTTATCATTGACATATCGACAAACATTAAAAATGGATCAAAAACACGAGCACATGCCTGTACGTGCATTCAAGCTGTTCATGTGTTTTACACACGTTGTCTTTCCGCTGTCACCACTCCCACCATTTCCCTTCGACGCCTCCACCTTTGCTCCCTTCTCCCTCAACCCCGAAAGTGTTCCTCCCATTGTCTCCATCCTCATGGTGTCTGTCTAATGTCAAAACGACTTTGCTTTCAAAGGGAGCTGACTGCAGCCGGAAAGTGAAACAAATTTAGAAGAGAAATTATGAATTATTCCTCTGGATAAAAGGGACAAACAAATGACCAAGACAAAACACAAGGGTTTTGTTGATAACCAGTTTGTCCCTTTTGTCCGGCGGAATAATGTCAATTTCTCTTCCAAAGACAGCTTGCTGTGTGTCTTAATGTTAATTTTTCTCTGCCAAGGACAGCTTTGTCTTAATGTTAATTTCTCTGCCAAAGACAGCTTGCTGTGTGTGTCTCATGTTAATTTCTCTGCCAAAGATAGCTTGTTGTTTGTCTTAATGTTAATTTCTCTTCCAAAGACAGCTTGCTGTGTCTCAGTGTTTTTCTCTTCCTCAGACAGCTTGCTGTGTGTTTTAATGTTAATTCCTCTTCCACAGACAGCTTGCTGTGTGTCTCAGTGTTTTTTTCTCTTCCACAGACAGCTTGCTGTGTGCCTGAGTGTCTCGCAAGTGATCAGAAGACAGGCGCACCCTGCAATGTTGTAGCAGCGCCCAAGGAAACCATGAACGACATTTCCGGGGCTGTGACAATGCCAGAGGTGGCGCTTCCAACCATCGGTCTCAACTGAATTGGAGGACAGTCGTCTCCTGACTCTGCATCTGTCTGTGCATCTCCTTCTCCTTTAAGTCAGCACAGGTCGTGAAACCATCCAGATCTATGCGTGTATGCTTTCTTCTAAACAGGACCGAGTTATCTGCAGCATGTAAAATGTAAAACGTGTGATCGTAAGGACCATGACAACACGAATGTCCATTATCACAAGCCTGTGAGAAATACTTTGCTTGTAAGGCCTTGATTTCGGCGCCGGCAGAAACAGGTCCGGTAAGTGACATTTATATTAAAGGCATGCAAATGAGAGTTTTTTGGTGACATTTATACCAAGAGTATGCAAACTGTAATTTTCAGTTAGTGATACTTATATTAAGGGAATGCAAATGTCAGTTCTTAGTGAGTGACATTTATATCAAGGGTATGCAAATGGCCGTTCTAATTAGTGACATTTACATTAAAGGAATACAAATGGCAGTTCCTAGTGGATTGCATTTGTATTAAGGGTATGCAAATGACAGTTCTGAGTGGATTACATTTGTTACAAGGGTATGCAAATGGCAGTTCTTAGTGGATTAAATTTATATTAAGAGTATGCAAATGACAGTTCTCAGTGAATTACGTTTATATATCAAGGGTATGTAAATGGTCGTTTTTTCAGTAAATGGCATTCAGATTAAGGGCATGCAAATGGCAGTTCTCAGTGGATTACATTTATATTAAGGGTATGCAAATGATAATTCTCAGTAAGTGACCTTTATATTAAGGTTATACAAATAGCTGTTCTCAGTATGTAACGATACAGACTGTACCAAAGCAAGAAGGAAAAAAAAACAGTTTTGTCCGACATGATCAATGCACAGACCAGACATCATGGTGTACTATATGTTTAGGCTGAAGGCGCAAAATCCTTGCTCGAGCGGAAAGACAGGTGTGCTCACATCTTCTCAGGAAAACAATATTGTGTAACACCAGATTCTTGTGGTGAGCTGACCTGCCCTAACGTTCTACACGTAGCAGAGGTTCCCCAGCTTCACCTGTCCATTTTTTTGTGAGTGTTTGCTTGTTTAAATGGTTATTCATACTCCTTACGTTGTCCCGCCTTGTCAGTTCTAAAATGTGGTTCTGTTTCTCCTACAGTTTTTCGAAGCTTGGAGGATTTCTCTGCTATTCTTTCTATTTCTCCTTTTTGACATGATTTGATAGATTTTCTCATTTTCCCCTTGTTTCAACCGCTATGTTCTTGTTTTTATTTTTCGCCTACTCTTCAATACCATTTTCTACTTTCTTCACCTTTTCTTACTCTGTCTCCATGTTCTGCTTCCCTGCCTTTTGATCTGCGGTTTTCTGCTTTCTGAACTGTTTCCTACTTTCCCCACTGTTCTCTACTTCCAATGCCTTTTCCTACTTCCCCCACCTTTTCCTACTTTCCCGATGTCTTCCTCTGTTCCTACTCTCCCTATCTGCCCTCCTTACTCTCCCTTATCGAATGTACCCGACCATTTCCCAATGTCCTTTCCTACTTGTCATGCTTTCCCACTTTTCCGACTTACCCTTCCTTTTTCCTACTTACTCTATCTTTTCCTACTTCTCTTTTTTCCTACTTTACCCAAATTTTCTTCTTCCCCCCCCCCCCCCCCCCCCCCCCCCCCTTTTTTTTTTTTTTTTGTTACTCCACTTTTCCCTACTTTCACTTTCTGTTTCTATTTTCCGTATTTTTTGTCCTGCTTCCCTACTTTCTGTTTGGTTTCCTACCTCCCCTTCCCTTTCTTACTTTCCTTGCCTTTTCTCCCTTTCTCTAGTCTTTCCCAACCTTTTCCCACTCCCCCACCCCCTCCTTTCTTTACCTTATCTCTTTTTTCCTAGTTTCAAAACGAAGTGACTGTATATGTGGCGGTAACTTGCCCCTTTTCTTTCTGAATTGATCTGTTCCCACTTTCCCCCCACTTTCTCCGACCTTTTCCTGCTTTCCGCTACCTTTTACAACTTTCCCTGGAGTTTCTTGCTTTCCCTTCACTTTCCATTTTTCATATCTTTTCCTACCTCCACTACCTTTTACAGCTTCTCCCTACTTGTACCTAAATTCCCGGCATTTTCTTACGATTTCCCCACGCCTTTTCGTGCGTTCCTTGCGTTTTCTCACTTCCTCTGTCACTTTCCTGTTTTTCTTACCCTTTTCCTGTAACATCCTGAATACCTCTAGCTAGTCCAAGCTCTCCCAGTCTTGTATTGTGTTCCCTGCCAGTTTGTACTTCTCCCTGCCATTTCAGACTCCAGACATGTGTGTGTGTGTGTGTGTGTGTGTGTGTGTGTGTGTGTGTGTGTGTGTGTGTGTGTGTGTGTGTGTGTGTACTCACCACTACCTGTTCTTACTTTCACATTGCTTCCTTTGTTCTCCTACCGTTTGGACTTCGTCCCATCATTTATCTTCACTCCAGTTCTTGTCCTATCATTTATTTACACTCCAGACCTTTTTGTCCCATCATTTATCTACACTCCAGTCCTTTCCGTCCCATCATGTATCTACACTCCAGTCCTTTCCGTCCCATCATTTATCTACACTCCAGTCCTTTTTGTCCCATCATGTATCTACACTCCAGTCCTTGTCCCATCATTTATCTACACTCCAGTCCTTGTCCCATCATGTATCTACACTCCAGTCCTTTTTGTCCCATCATTTATCTACACTCCAGTCCTTGTCCCATCATTTATCTACACTCCAGTCCTTTCCGTCCCATCATGTATCTACACTCCAGTCCTTGTCCCATCATTTATCTACACTCCAGTCCTTTTTGTCCCATCATTTATCTACACTCCAGTCCTTGTCCCATCATTTATCTACACTCCAGTCCACTTCGTCCCATCATTTATCTACACTCCAGTCCTTTTTGTCCCATCATTTATCTACACTCCAGTCCTTGTCCCATCATTTATCTACACTCCAGTCCACTTCGTCCCATCATTTATCTACACTCCAGTCCTTGTCCCATCATGTATCTACACTCCAGTCCTTTTTGTCCCATCATGTATCTACACTCCAGTCCTCTTCGTCCCATCATTTATCTACACTCCAGTCCACTTCGTCCCATCATTTATCTACGTTCCAGTCCACTTCGTCCCATCATTTATCTACGTTCCAGTCCACTTCATCCCATCATTTATCTACACTCCAGTCCACTTCATCCCATCATTTATCTACGTTCCAGTCCTCTTCGCCCCATCATTTATCTACACTCCAGTCCACTTCGTCCCATCATTTATCTACGTTCCAGTCCTCTTCCGACTCACGTGTCACGCCCTTTGCTGGCCTTCCCTCTGCCCAGTCAGGTCCCACGTCACGCTCTTCATCTGCACCCCCTTCGTCCACCATGTCATGCCTTTCATTCGCCCCCCTCTGCCCCAATGCTCCCACTTATGTCACCCCTTCATCAGCGCCCCCTCTGCCCCAATACTCCCACCAACGTCACCCCTTCATCAGCGCCCCCTCTGCCCCAATACTCCCACCAACGTCACCCCTTCATCAGCGCCCCCTCTGCCCCAATACTCCCACCAACGTCACCCCTTCATCAGCGCCCCCTCTGCCCCAATACTCCCACCAACGTCACCCCTTCATCAGCGCCCCCTCTGCCCCAATACTCCCACCAACGTCACCCCTTCATCAGCGCCCCCTCTGCCCCAATACTCCCCAACGTCAACGTCCCCTTCATCAGTGCCCCCTCTGCCCCAATGCTCCCACCAACGTCACTCCCTTCATAGAGTGCCCCCTCTCTGCCCCAATGCTCCCACCAACGTCACCCCTTCATCAGCCCCCCCCCCCCTCTGCCCCAATGCTCCCACCAACGTCACCCCTTCATCAGCGCCCCCTCTGCCCCAATGCTCCCACCAACGTCACCCCTTCATCAGCGCCCCCTCTGCCCCAATGCTACCACCAACGTCACCCCTTCATCAGTGCTCCTCTGCCCAATTAGGATCCACGCTCCCCCTCGCCTCCTTATGCCCATCCATTTCACGCGCTGTATCTGTTACTCTCCTCCTCCCCCTCCCCCCCCCCCCCCCCCCCCCTTTCTGTTCGCCCCACTTACGTCATGCCTATTAGCTGCGCCCACTCTGCCCTATACATCCACCGTGTCACGCCCTTCATCTGCACCACTTCTGTCTCAATACAGCCACCCACATTATGTCCCTCATTCGCACCACTTCTGTCTCAATACAGCCACCCACATTATGTCCTTCATCGGCACCCCCTTCTGGCTCAATACACCCACCCACATTGCACCTTTCATCCGCACCCCTTCTGTCTCAATACAGCCACCCACATTATGTCCTTCATCCACACCCCTTCTGTCTCAATACAGCCACCCACATTATGTCCTTCATCCGCACCCCTTCTGTCTCAATACAGCCACCCACATTATGTCCTTCATCCACACCCCTTCTGTCTCAATACACCCACCCACATTATGTCCTTCATCCGCACCCCTTCTGTCTCAATACAGCCACCCCATTATGTCCTTCAGCCGCACCCCTTCTGTCTCAATACACCCACCCACATTATGTCCTTCATCCGCACCCCTTCTGTCTCAATACAGCCACCCACATTATGTCCTTCAGCCGCACCCCTTCTGTCTCAATACACCCACCCACATTATGTCCTTCAGCCGCACCCCTTCTGTCTCAATACACCCACCCACATTGCACCCTTTCATCCGCACCCCTTCTGTCTCAATACACCCACCCACATTATGTCCTTCAAGCCGCACCCCTTCTGTCTCAATACACACCCACCCACATTATGTCCTTCTGTCTCAATACAGCCACCCACATTATGTCCTTCAGCCGCACCCCTTCTGTCTCAATACACCCACCCACATTATGTCCTTCTGTCTCAATACAGTCACCCACATTATGTCCTTCAGCCGCACCCCTTCTGTCTCAATACACCCACCCACATTATGTCCTTCTGTCTCAATACAGCCACCCACATTATGTCCTTCAGCCGCACCCCTTCTGTCTCAATACACCCACCCACATTATGTCCTGTCTCAATACAGCCACCCACATTATGTCCTTCAGCCACACCCCTTCTGTCTCAATACACCCACCCATATTATGTCCTTCAGCCGCACCCCTTCTGTCTCAATACACCCACCCACATTATGTCCTTCTGTCTCAATACAGCCACCCACATTATGTCCTTCAGCCGCACCCCTTTCTGTCTCAATACACCCACCCACATTATGTCCTTCTGTCTCAATACAGCCACCCACATTATGTCCTTCAGCTGCACACCCCTTCTGTCTCAATACACCCACCCACATTACGGCTTTTATCCACGCCCCCTCTCCGCCAATAAAACACTCACATCACGCCCTTCATCCACACCCCACTGTCTCAGTACACACACGATGTTACGTCCTTCTCCTGTTGCCCAAAGTCACCCACCCCACGTCACGCCGTTCATCCGCACCCCCTCCTGTGCCTCAATACACCCACCACGTCACACCCTTCATCCGCACTGCCTGTGCCTCAGTACACCCACCATGTCACGCCCTTCATCCACACCCCCACTGTCTCAGTACACACACCATGTTACGTCCTTCTCCTGTTGCCCCAAAGACACCCACCCATGTCACGCCCTTCATCCGCACCATCTGTTCCCCAATATACCCACCATGTCACGCCCTTCATCCGCACTGCCTGTGCCTCAATACACCCACCACGTCACG
Source organism: Conus betulinus (assembly GCA_016801955.1). NCBI lineage: Eukaryota > Metazoa > Mollusca > Gastropoda > Neogastropoda > Conidae > Conus > Conus betulinus. The sequence goes on from JADBJO010005131.1 coordinate 148,464, forward strand.
CCGTTCATCCGCACCATCTGTTCCCAATACACCCCCCATGTCACGCCCTTCATCCGCACTGCCTGTGCCTCAATACACCCACAACGTCACGCCGTTCATCCGCACCATCTGTTCCCAATACACACCCACTATGTCACGCCCTTCATCCGCACTGCCTGTTGCCAATACACCCACCATGTCATGGCCTTCATCCATACCCCCTGTTGCCAATACACCCACCATGTCATGGCCTTCATCCATACCCCCTGTTGCCAATACACCCACCATGTCATGGCCTTCATCCATACCCCCTGTTGCCAATACACCCACCATGTCACGCCCCTTCCCTTCATCCGCACCCCTCTGCCCAATACACCCTCCATGTCACGCCCTTCATCAACACGTCAGGCCCTGAATCTTCGCTTCCCATTCCTCCACTCATGTCACGTCACACCCTAAATCTGTACATCCTGTGTGTCCACCCATGTCACGCCCTGAATCCTTCCTGTCCTACCCACATCTGTGTCACGCCCTGTCTTCAAGCTCCCTCTGCCCCACAACGCCCACCCATGTGCAACCACGCGCCCTCGCCTCTCCACCCCCACCCTTCTCCCCGTGCGCCCCGTCGATTTCACGCCCTGCATCTGTTATGCCCCTTCCCTCTAGTTCGTCCAGCCAAGTCATAGTTTGCATCCGCACCCACCCTCGGCCTCAACACACACCCACCCTTGGCCTAAACACACCACCCTCGGCCTAAGCACACCCACCCTTGGCCTCACACACACCCACCCTCGGCCTCAATACACCCACCCTCGGGCCTCAACACACCCACCCTCGTCCTCAACACACACCCACCCTCGGCCTCAACACACCCACCCTCGGCCTCAATACACCCACCCTCGGCCTCAATACACCCACCCTCGTTCTCAACACACCCACACCCTCGGCCTCATCACACCCCCCCCTCTGCCTCAACACACCCACCCTCGGCCTCATCACCCACCCTCGGCCTCATCACACCACCCCTCGGCCTCATCACACCCACCCTCGGCCTCATCACACCCACCCTCGGCCTCAACACACCCACCCTCGGCCTCATCACACCCACCCTCGTTCTCAACACACCCACCCTCGGCCTCATCACACCCACCCTCGGCCTCAACACACCACCCACCCTCGGCCTCATCACACCCACCCTCGGCCTCATCACACCCACCCTCGGCCTCAACACACCCACCCTCGGCCTCATCACACCCACCCTCGGCCTAAAACACACCCACCCTCGGCCTCATCACACCCACCCTCGGCCTAAACACACCCACCCTCGGCCTCATCACACCCACCCTCGGCCTAAACACACCTGCCTTGTGCCTCAGTGCCGCTATAAAGAGAATTCCCGACAGAGAATTACTGTTCTTTTACGCCCACCCGTGTCACGCCCTTCATCCTCCCTATCCTACCCCCTTCATCCTCCCTATCCTACCCCCTTCATTCTCCCTATCCTACCCCCTTCATCCTCCCTATCCTACCCCCTTCATCCTCCCTATCCTACCCCCTTCATCCTCCCTATCCTACCTCCTTCATCCTCCCTATCCTAACCCATTCATCCTCCCTATCCTACCCCCTTCATCCTCCC
>JADBJO010005131.1:155078-160078 GCA_016801955.1 Conus betulinus
ACGTCACTGCACATTACACACGTACAATGACGCCAGACTGTTGCTCTGGAGAAACGGAGTTCCGTTTAACACCGATCTACCTGCGTACCTACATGCATACCAACATACATAGGCTACATACATACATACATACATACATACATACATACATGCACACTTACATACATACATACATACATACATACATACATACATACATACATGCATATACAAGTACCTACCTACCTACCTATTTACCTACCTACCTACCTACCTACCCTACCTACCTACCTACCTAGTTGTAGTTGGAATAACGGAGGTTAACACGGGAGTGAAGGGAGGGGTGATGTTGTAGTTGGAATGGAATAACGGAGGTTAACACGGGGGTGAAGGGAGGGGTGAGGTTGTAGTTGGAATAACGGAGGTTAACACGGGGGTGAAGGGAGGGGTGAGGTTGTAGTTGGAATAACGGAGGTTAACACGGGGGTGAAGGGAGGGGTGTTGTTGTGCATTAGGGTGGAGGGTGTGTGTAGGAGGTCTCGAGAGGAAATGGGAAAAGGAATGGTGGGGCAGAGGAGTGTGTGTGTGTGTGTGTGTGTGTGTGTGTGTGGGCGGGCGGGGGGGGGTGGGGAGATGGGGGGGGGGGGGGGGGGTCACCTCTCTGAATTTGTTTAACGCTTTAGAGGAAGGTAGGTAGCAGGGTTTCTAAAGGGGATAGAGTAGAGAAGGATGCAGAGGGAAACAGCCTCGGTGGTGGGCATGGACATACAGGAGGGACAGACAGACGGACAGACAGACAGACAGACAGAGACTGACAGAGACAGACAGAGACAGGAACACACACGCGCGCGCGCGTACACACACACACACACACACACACACACACACACACACACACACACAGACAGAGACAGACAGACAGACAGACAGAGAGAGAGAGAGAGAGAGAGAGGAGAGAGAGAGAGAGAGAGAGAGAGAGAGAGAGAGAGAGAGAGAGAGAGAGAGAGAGAGAGAGAGAGAGAGAGAGATGCGGTGGGGGGAAAGGGGGATAATGCTGACAGTGATCTGTCCGATGTCTCAGTAAGTCAGAGATTCACAGAACCCAGTGTTTCATCCGGTCACGGACAGGTCATGGTTTGTTGTTCCGGTTCATCCAGTGTTCACACCCCTTGTTTCTGTGCTGTTGTTCACCACCACAGAGGATGTGCGTGGATGATGACACGCTGGTCTCTAAATCATTCCCTGTGCTGTTGAAAGGGACAAAGAGGAAGGCCTGACAGCGCTGACTATAGTGACCTTAATGCTCATCATTGTCGACGGCGAATGAAGGGGGGGGGGGGGGGTGGGGTGGGGTGGGGAGGGGTGCGAGGTAGAAAGGGGGGGAGGGGATAAGCAGATGCTTCCAGTTCTTACGCAATCACCTGTTGCAGCGGTCCCAGTCAGTTCACGTTATGGTGTTTATCACCTGGCCCACGGCGAGAATCATTTCGCGGTAAAAATGCGACGTCTCTCATCATCATCATCATCATCATCATCCATTCAGTGTCCACAATCATCAAGTTGATTATTCTGACACTTTAGGGGGCAGACGCAAAAAAAAGAAAAAAGAAAGAAGAAAAAAAAAAGTTTTTGCCGGAGGCTGGAAGTTCTTGACCTGAACAGGTCAAGAGTCTCTAATGTTACAGCTAAAAAAAAAAAAAAAAAAAAAAAAAAAAAAAAAAAAAAAAAAAAAAATTATGGACGGTTTGAAATTAAGATTGAAATACCGATATGTCAAACGTGAGAGGCAGGCCTCACTATGGCTACCCATAGGAGGAATGGGGGTGGGGGGTGGGGGTGGGGGGTACTGCAGTCAACATAGCCCGATTTATAACTTTCGTCCTCTCCTTTCTTCCTACTACGACAAAATTTAAACCCCCCCCCCCCCCCCCCTGTCCCATTCAGTCCTTTATCTTCACTCAGATATTAACTAGTCTTTCCTGAAATTTTTGTTTTACTTTGTGCATTTGTATTTAACAGAGGCATACGCCTATATTGAGGTAAGAAGTTTATGTTTTTGATTTCGTCAAAAACAAGGACAACCGTGATGAACACGGGAGATCATTCTGTCTGTTCCTTTGTTCAAGGAACGTTACTCCCTTGTTATGGCGGAAACGGCAGTTCGTACGAAGACTAAACTTGGATGGGCCAAATCGGGTTGGTCTATGCTTCTCCATTGTTGTTTTTATTCTAAAGTCTCAGAGACTTTTGTTTTAACATTACCTGTATCCATATTTCATTTTCCCACGGACGAATTATTTTCTATTTTCGGGGATGAAGTCAAGAAGTAACCAGTCTCGCTTATCAGAGTTCCTGGTCTGTTCAAGTAGCAACAAGTTTAGTTTACAGTGGAAGTATGTCAGTGTGTGTGTGTGTGTGTGTGTGTGTGTGCGTGTGTGTGTGTGTGTGTGTGTGTGTGTGCGCGTGCGCGCGCACCTGCGCGCACCCGTGCGCCCTTGTCTTCTGTGTTTTACATCTTTCCTCGTTGTGTGATAATACGGGGGGAAGGGGGATAGGGGTGGGTGCTGTGGTAGGGGAAGGGATGTTTGTGTGTGTGTGTGTGTGTGTGTGTGTGTGTGTGTGTGTGTGTGTGCCATTATGGCCATGCAGCATGAATAGAGATGAGTTGAAATTGGTGTCTGTATTTTAAGTGTACTTATAATCAATTGATGTATTGATCTTATATCAATGATTTAGACAATATGTTGATTGTGCAAAAATGGTAATTGATCAGTGAGGCCAACTCCTGGGTATACAAGTCCAGTGAGTGCCTCCCAGACAATATTGTTTGATCCGTTACAATTTAGAACTAACTCATTACTATTTGCAGAAGTGTGTGAGAAACATAAATGAAACAATAAGCAGATAATCAGGAGATGGTGATGTTAACTGAACTGACTATTAAAAAAAAAAGAGTATTATCCAGAGTAGGATTCATTTTTTTTTTTTTTTTTTAGTTTTCTACTGAATGTGTAAACTGTTTTCCTGAACAGCGGTATATAAATTCTGTTATCACTAAGTGACTTAACTACTAAATTTGTAAACCATTTTCTCTGGACAGTGGGTATATTCCATTATCACTAAGTGACTAACTATCAAATATGTGAACTATTTTCGTGGACAGTGGGTACCATATTCCATTATCACTAAGTGACTAACAAATTGAAATGATGCAGAAGACAAGCTTGAAAAAATTGGCAGGGCAAAATTAGTGAAATATCTGCTGGGTATCGAAATAATAACAAATGCATTTAAGAAAAAAAAAAAAAAGAAAAAAAAAAACCCAACTGTGTGTGTGTGTGTGTGTGTGTGTGTGTGTGTGTGTGTGAGAGAGAGAGAGAGAGAGAGAGAGAGAGAGAGAGAGAGAGAGAGAGAGAATTGTGTCTGTAACTGCAAATCTATGCTGACTGTAGAAGTTGGTTTTGTTTGTTCACCAGGAATGGACTCATCATCCGAAGAGGAAGATGCCATTGTCCCAGGTAGCTATTAATACGTGTGTTTGTGTGTCACTGTGTGTGGATAAATGTGTATGGCAGGATGGAGATATGTGTGTATGTGTGTGTGTGTGTGTGTGTGTGTGTGTGTGTGTGTGTGTGTGTGAGTGTGTGTAGCATGAGATATAGTATCTTTGCTCTTTGAGTTTGTTTAATTTTATTCAATACATGTGGACTTTTGCATTGTGTTCATTAACATGTACATGATTTGTTTATGCCTGGCATCATGTTAAACTCTTACAAGTTAGGTCCATTGTGTTGTCCTTGCTTGGTCAAATGTCCATGGCTGACAAAGTAAGAAGACATCCCTCAAAGCAAGGAAAGATTAGGATTGAAGCCCAAATGCAGAATCATATCACCTTCGTGTCTGCTGTGGCCTAACAGTTGAGTAACTCAACATGAAAACAGCATCAGGGTTTTTGCTGGCTTGACAGTATTGTTGCTCTGTCTTGCCTTACCTTTCTTGACTTGCAACACCTGTTTGTTTTCCTGTATTTTCAATTTTGTGGCTGACTTGAACTATTTGTTACCACTCCTGCAAGGTAAAGAACAGTCACTTGATAACTTCACTTGATTTATCTTTGTGCTTGTTTTATAGTAAGTGTGCTTGATACTAATGATAGTCAGTGAACTCCATTCATTGGAATCTGTTGATGTGCATGTTATAATGATGCTGTTTCTCATCGGAGTGTGTTGATGTGCATGTATTGTTATGATGATGCTGTTTCTGATTGGAGTCTGTTGATGTGCATGTTATGATGATGCTGTTTCTCAGTGGAGTCTGTTGATGTGCATGTTACGATGATGCTGTTCTCATATCATAGATCGCTTGATAGTGCAGCCCATTTGTTGGAGTCCATTTTTCAGCATGTGTGTCTGAAAATCCTTCTGTTTGTTGGTGTGTGAGTGTGTGCGAAAATAATTCTGTTTGTTCATGTTTTATGGTAGAGTCTTTGAAAATGACAGTGAGCCAGCTCCACTTGTTGGAGTCTTTTTGTGAGTGTGTGCATGTGTCTAAAGATGCTGATTCTCTTTGGTGGCGTCTGAAGATGATTCTGTTTCTTGATCTGTGTATGAATGTGTACAGTTATTCATTCTACTTGTTGCTATGTATGTCTGATTGTTGGTTGGTGTTTGTGTGAAGATGTTGATTCTGTTTCCTAGTGTTTGCATCTGAAGGTGTTAATTCTGATACTAGGTTTGTGTGTGCCTGAAGATGATTGTTGGTATGTCTCAAGATGTTGAGTTTGTGTTGCTCCATGCATGTCTTTTTTTTTTAAATCCTGAATTTGATACATACACTTGTAAAGCTGCTAAGAATATACAAAAGTGCATGAAAGTTTAGTGGCTTAAGCACAAAAACTGTACTAACATAAAACAGCCAGCTTTGCTTGCCAGCATATGAAGTTTGTCTGGAGACCAAACCATTGAAGAATAATTGAAATTGTGAACATTGTGGAAGTTTCTGTTCTTGGGAAGAAGAACTCT
>JADBJO010005131.1:162578-172513 GCA_016801955.1 Conus betulinus
CGCTGTAGGGTGAGCCTTGCGAGCCTAGTTTTACCAGCACAGAAATGTGAAACTATAGCTCGGTGACAAACTAATTTGCCTGAATGACTGAGCGAGCCCTGGAACATGGATTTTCAATGTTTTAGCTTAGTTTATGGTTAGTAGCAGCTTGTAATGCATAGCGCGATTTGACTTGTCTGGCAAACGAAAATGGCGAGATTCACACGGACAGCGACGACTAAATGAGTGCCTAAGGGTGAGGGGAATCTCAAGATGCCATTCAGTGGGAAAGAAAAAACTCAGTGTAGCGCTTCCAGATGATCCTAAACCTTTCAAACGTAAATGACGACGGTGTGGCTAACTATTACATTTGTTGATAGTGACCATTTTGGGTCTTTTTGTGTGTTATCAGCACGTGATTTTAAAGTGAAAACTGAACTGTACCTTATTCATTCTTACCTGGATCACCTGCATGGAAGATGGAATCCACACTGACTTTCCTTTAAAAGAGGCTGTAACTTATTTCTGGATACTGTGGAACATCATTGACTGGATTATTTGTGATAAAAGCTCTTGAGTATGACAAACAGGATGTGGCACCTGTTTCCACCTGCTATTTTCACATTCTAGACAGGTAAGCACCTAATCAAACGCTCACAAGCACACCAGTTCCTGTTTTATAGTATTCCTTGTTCAATTACTAACAATTTTTATTCTGCATGTCATGTTCAACTACTAACCATTGAAAAGTTATGCATATTATACAAACGTAACTATTTTTTTCAAACTTTTGTTCTGTTAATTCGCCAGACATCATACTTAATAGTACATTGTTAAATAACCAGTGTAAGGGTTAAGAGATTTGTTTTTATTTACTGTTTATCAACAACGAAGTCAATTGTGATGTGTGAAATGCCTGTGCGTAGAAACAAACAAGAAGAGATTTTTAAAAGAATTGTTAATGAGTCTGAGAAACAACCATGACAAACAGATAACAAGATAAAACATGATGCATTTAGACCACATAGTCTTCTTCAGGCAAGATAAACACATTCAGAACAATGAAAATGAAGAACAAGCAAGCACTTATTGTCTCAAACTCAGCGCAAAATGGGCATTGTCTCAAGTTCTGCACAAAATGAATGTTGTCTCAAATTCTGCACAAGATGAGTGTTGTCTCAAATTCTGCACAAGATGAGTGTTGTCTGAAATTCATGCAAGACGGGCGTTGAAACGCTGTGCTGTGCTGAAAGTTATTATGTCACCCAGCACTACATGTGGCATGGGGGCCGTCAATGCAGGTGAAATATCCAACCAACAGAGGAATGGGTTCCACCAGGTTCAACAAACCCACAACACACACACACCTCATGAAATACTGGAGATACACACCACACAAGAAATGTATACTGCACTTCCCCCCAAAATATACATGTGCGAAAGAGTTTTGAAGGTGAATGTTGTAATGTTGTAAACACTCAGTATCTATGTTGTGCCCGAACATGTATCCAGCTGTTTAATCTGAAGTTGCATTTCCAGTATCAGCTATCAGTGCCAGTGAGCAAAGAAACAAAACATGAATAAGAAGATTTCTTTTTGTTTTTCTTCTACCCCAGAGGTGGAGAAACAACTGCACGAGTGCCAGCAACTTCTCCTCCAGAGCCAGCCCCTTCACCCTCCCCCACCCTCCTTCCCTCCCCCCTCCCTTCCCACCTCCCTGCCCACCGCCCCAACCATGGCCCCACCCAGTGTGGCCCCGCCCACCGCCTCGACACTGGCCCCGCCCCTGCTTCCTTATCCAGCCGCTGTTTACCCCCAGTGGGCGTGGCCAGGGAGGGAGGGGCAGGGCCCTGAGGGCACACCATCCCTGGTGGGCAATGTTGGCAGTCCTGACCATCAGAGAGCATGTCATGGATATGCTGGGTGAGTGAGGTTGTGTGTGTGGGGGGGGGGGGGGGGGGGGGGGGGGGGGGGGGGGGGGGAATAAACTTGAAAAAAAAAGATTTTTTTTTTGTTTTCAGAGTTGAGATGAGAGCCCATGGTTTTGCTAGTTTGTATGATGTGAGGGATGGAAAAAGAATGGGGGGGGACAGCAGGGGGGAGGTGGGGGAGTAAATTTAGAAAGAAATACCAGTCGCCGTGGCAAAGTGGTTAGCGTAGTGGACTTCCAGATGGGAGGTCATGGATTTGAAATCCCATCAGAGTCATGTGGGTCTTTCTGCCCCGACTGGCTCCTACCCAGAGTTGAGTTTGCTGTGGGCTCAGTTGGGAAGACTGGGACCACACAGTCAAATTTTATCCACTTAATGGATGCGTTTGAGAGTGTTGCTCTAATTTCCTGACCAACACTGCAGGTGCCTGTATATCTCGGGCCTGGTTGACGCCGGGATATATTATGAAAGGAAGCGTAGAGTACAGCCCTGTCATGTAGTCTCAGACCGAAATAGAAATCTGTAGCATCATCTTAATCATCCTCATTCTCAGCGATCAGCAAAAAAAAAAAAAAAAAGTCTGAAGTTCTGTGGCCCTTCATGCCCTGCTCTCATGGTGACCTCAGTTTCGATGTCCTCTCTACGTCTGTGGTCTTGGTTTGGTTCTGTCGGGGTCACCGGTATTGGCGAGTCCATGTGGGCTGTTTTTGGATGGACGTGGTGGTGCCCTCCGGAGGGAGAGCTCACTCGCTCTGGCTCCGACTAAGCAATTATTGTTGTCAGTAGGGGGCTTAGTAGGTGGTGTCCTGCGTATGTTAGATCAGAACAGGCGCCACTGAAACACCACTGAAGTGACTCGGCAGCAGTGCATTGTCTCCTCCGGTGGGTTGCCTCTTGACGACTTGACACTGACTGCTCCCTGTGGATTGCCGGTGCCAGGGCTGTGGCGGGCCGACTGGGCTGTGGCTATGGGGGGGGGTGTCAGAATGAGTGGTGTGGGTGCAATGCCTCTGAGGTGGTGCAGATGTTGGGACAGCAAAAAAAAAAAAAAAAAAAAAAAAAAAAAAAAAAAAATTTTTGTTATAGAGTTGAATGGATGTTACCCATGTGTCTGCTAGTTTATATGATGTAGAGGATAAAACAAAAAAGAAAAAAAAATGTATGTTGTATGTTTGCGGGGGATGGGGGAGGGAGGGAATGGGGGGTTGATGGACGGCAGGGGGTGTTGAGGGATAAATTAAAAAAGGATTTTTCTTGTCGAGTTGAGGTGAATGGATGTTACCCATGTCTCTGCTAGTTTGCATGATGTAAGAGATTTAAGAAAAAAAAGAAAAGAAAAGAACCTTGTACATTTGTATGACAGTTCATTTACTTGCTCTTTTGTTTCTTTGGCCCTCAGAGTGACAATCATTTCCTTGAATGTGGTGCTGGAGGAGAGAAATGCATGAATGTTATTTTGTGTGTACAGTACTCACACAGACATGAAATCTGAACTGAAACGATTTCCACCAGGAAGTGTGGAAAGCTGTCACTAGTGTGTGTGAGTGTGGGAAGGCATTCAGTGGAGACAGTCAGATGTGATCAGTAGTAAGTCCCCTGCGAAACAGCCAGTTGTGCCAGTATGATCACCATATATACAGCCCTCAGCATGCCTTAGACATTTCGCTCACATGGCTCTACATGAAGTCATTGCTCGTCTCTGTGGGAAGGCAACACTTGCCAACTTTCCCTAAGTGCTGTGTGTGTGTGTGTGTGTGTGTGTGTGTGTGTGTGTGTGTGCATGTGAGTGAGTGTGTGTGTGTGTGTGTGTGTGTGTGTGTGTGTGTGTGTGTGTGTGTGTGTGTGTGTGTGTGTGTGTGTGTGTGTGTGTGTGTGTGTGTGTGTGTGTGTGTGTGTGTGTGTGTGTGATGTGGAAGTGTGTCGTGTCAGCATAGTAGCAGCATTCAATGCAGGTTCTTCACTGCCATCAGCAGTTCATGTCAGCACCATCAGTGATTCAAGTAAAACCAGGTTGCCTTATCACGACTCTCCTCTGTTGACAGCCCAAGCCAAGCACCTCCAGCACTCACCCACCCTGCCCACCTCTCCCCATCTGTCTCCCCCCCCCCCCATCACCCTGCAGGAGGGGACCTGGTACCCCTCCCCCCCCCCCCGGCAACACACCCCACCCCTCATCCTCACCCTGCAGCATCTCCGGCTGACTTCTTCACCAATGTCATGCAGCAGCCGGAACCCCTTGACGTCTTTGCTGCCAAAGACGCCCCTCCCCCCTCCTCTCTCCCCGCCCACACCAACAAGGATGCCGTCATCGAGCGCTTCTTCGCCAGCCACCCCGCCCATGATGCGGAGCCCCCCCTGGTGTCACCAAAGCGACGTGGCGACAGCTGCCGTCACACTTCAAAGCCTCGGCCGTCCAAACATGGAGCTGTCCTCAAGCCCATCATGTCCTCCACGCAAAAGAGCACAGAGATCAAGGACTACCTGTCGGTGGACTCTCAGCAGGAGTTTGTTCCCTTGGTTCCTGATGAGAGCAGCTCGCAGAGGCTGAATGGGGGAGAGGATGGCGGAGGGAGACGGGGGGAAGAGGGAGGAGGGGTCACCGGTCGGGTGATGTTTTGCTGAAGGAGGGAAAGGGGAAGTACGGCTGCATTCCCCTCTGGGTGAGTGTCACCCACTGTCCAGGACAGGAAATTGTGATGGTATTTTTTAAGTGAATGAAGTTGATGTATTATCATGATGGTATCTTTTAAGTGAATTAAGTTCATGTATTATTCAGGTTTAACACACCAAGGTTATTTCTGCACTCATACATGCATATGCGCACTCATGCATCCACCAATCAATCACCTCTTTCTGGAAATGGGATGTCACACATTCACTTCTTTCCTAGCATGACCGAGAACAACATGTACAGTTTCAATGCCATAATTTATAAGTACACATGAAAAATCCAGTTACACAAAATGGAATAATCAGAACATAAGAGATCAATACTTCCTAATCCCGGGTTTATACTAAAAAGGCTTCTTTCCTGGACAGGTTTCCACACACACACAGAGACACACACAGACACACACACTTGCACAACACACCACAGTTCTGGAACAAGTCACTTCAAGTTTTCTTCAGCACTGGATGATGGTGACGCCTTTGGTGTCTGGCACCGGGTTCCATGACTGGGTCTCCAAGGTCATCTCTGGGAACTTGACATAGAAATCTTCTTGTTTGTCTCTTTCACCCACCTCTGGGTTTCAAACCCAGTCTTTCTTTTTCAGCTTGTCTTTTATGCCCAAGACCTTACTGTCACTTCTCTCACCCAGACCACGTTTCTTCTAACCCTACTCTGTCTTGCTGTCTCTGTCTCACTCTGTCTCGCTCTCTCCCTCTCTCCCTCTCTCTCTCTCTCTCTCTCTCTCTCTCTCTCTCTCTCTCTCTCTCTCTCGCTGTCTCTCTCTCTTTTCTTTTCTCTCTCTACCGTGATGTCCTTCTCTCTTTCTTCCTCCTTTCAATTTATATAGGGATGGAAACAAAGGCTATCCCTTTGGGTCATGCCTTTGTCCATGTTAGTTCTCCACCACCTTGTTCATATGCACTCTGAATTCCTTTTCACTACATCCTTCCACACGCCAGCATTTACACACATCCCTATCAAACTGCTTAGCAAACAACCGCTTCGCACCAAATGGACATAACAAAATTCCTGCTGACTCCAGGAGCTACTTTCATACAGTAATTATCCTATGGAAGCTACAACAATGACGTCCACACACATTCAACCAGCCTGACAAAGCATCAAGACAGTGCCCCACAGCAGTACCATCTGAACAAGCCTAAGAAGACTCCTGTTCTTCAAGGTCTGTTTACAAAGCAACTTCAGCTGACTGTGTCTTTCAGTTGATACTCCAAGGTCCTAGTGGATACATTTTCTTCCCTTTTGCTGTCGGGGAAAGTTCAAACTCAGAAAGGGCTCTAACTACTTTAGGTTGTCTAAAGTGTTTAAGGCCCTTTATGAGACATTTCACTCTCTTGACACTGGCGGTCCGATGATCCTGGGGAACCTTTTTGCACCCAGTCTGAACCTCCAGTCTGTGGATTGTTTTGCCAGGCATGGCATTAGCACAGGCAGTCCAACAAAGACTCCTTTGAAAGACTTGCTTCATTGGGCTGGGGGGTGGGGGTAGCGATCTATACCTTCAGTAATAAAAAATCGAGGACCACAAACACTGTGTTGTTGTGTACTAGGAGTCCTATCTCTTTTAGCCCTGGTGACTGGCTCTTTGATGCTGTGTGTGTTGTTGTTGTGTACTAGGAGTCCTATCTCTTTAAGCCCTGATGACTGGCTCTTTGATGCTGTATGTGTTGTTTCTGTGTACTAGGAGTCCTATCTCTTTAAGCCCTGATGACTGGCTCTTTGTTGCTGTATGTGTTGTTGCTGTGTACTTGGAGTCCTATCTCTTTTAGCCCTGATGACTGGCTCTTTGATGCTGTATGTGTTGTTGCTGTGTACTAGGAGTCCTATCTCTTCTAGCCCTGATGACTGGCTCTCTTGTTGCTGTATCATGGCGACTAAAAGACAGACAGTGTTGACACTTCTCTTGCACATGCATCATGTGTCGCCACTGTCGCTGTTTGTCAGCAGCTGAACTGGTCTACCACTGGGCAACAAGTCCATGATCTTCCTTGACTTTATCCTCAGGTCTGATCTGATGAGCAGAGCTTTATCCTCAGGTCTGATCTGATGAGCAGAACTCTATCCTCAGGGTCTGATCTGATGAGCAGAAACTCTATCCTCAGGTCTGATCTGAGGAGCAGAACTTGATTCTCTGGTCTGATCTGATGAGCAGAACTTTATCCTCAGGTCTGATCTGATGAGCAGAACTTTATCCTCAGGTCTGATCTGATGAGCAGAACCTTATCCTCAGGTCTGATCTCATGAGCAGACAGGAGAAGGATGCCCCTGTCATTGTAGACAGTTTTCCAGGTCAAAGGGTTTGCTCTTGTTTCAGGAAATTTTATTCAAATAGCTGTAAATTGAATATGGTCTAGGACTTTTTAGTGGTAATTCATTTTTCTTGTGCAGAATTCTTCCCTGTCATGTCCCCCACTACACACCACACAGGCTGCACACGCACACACACACACAAACACACACACGCGCACGCACACACACACACACACACACCACACACACACACACACACACACACACACACACTAACACACTAACACACACACACACACAAAACACACACCACGCGCACGCACACACAAACACACACACACACACACACACACACACACACACACACAAATGCACCACGCACACACGCATGCATGCTCGCACATGCGCACAACCTGACTCACTCATATCACCCTGCAAAACACGGTGCAACTCACGTGTGGCAAGCTAGAATGCAAAGTGGCGATGCCAAGTGATGTATGACTTACAAAGACAAAACAGCAATGTTCAGCGCATTGCTGAAACGTGAACAAAAAAAAGAAGAAACCATTCAGATGAAGACGAATAAGCAAGAAGAAGGAATAATTCAGATCATTCTGAAAGGTAACAAAAAGAAGAAAATAATTCAGACACATAGTGATGACTGTTAAGAATTCGATGCTGGGGATCAGGGGTGGGACTGCAGGGTAGGGGTAGACAGGTTCCTTTGACAATCTGTCCACACAGGCGATGCAGAGACAGGGTAAGGGTTGACAGGTTCCTGTGATGCTCTGTCCACACAGGGGATGCAGGAGACAGGGTAAGGGTTGACAGGTTCCTGTGACGCTCTGTCCACACAGGGGATGCAGGAGACAGGGTAGATGTTGACAGGTTCCTGTGATGCTCTGTCCACACAGGGGATGCAGGAGACAGGGTAGGGGTTGACAGGTTCACCAGACACTCTGTCCACACAGTGGATGCAGGGGACAGGGTAGGGGTTGACAGGTTCCTGTGATGCTCTGTCCACACACGAGATGCAGGAGACAGGGTAGGGGTTGACAGGTTCCTGTGATGCTCTGTCCACACAGGGGATGCAGGAGACACGGTAGGGGTTGACAGGTTCCTGTGATTATCTGTCCACACAGGAAATGCAGGAGACAGGGTAGGGGTTGACAGGTTCCTGTGACGCTCTGTCCACACAGGGGATGCAGGTGACAGGGTAGGGGTTGACAGGTTCACCAGACACTCTGTCCACACAGGGGATGCAGGAGACAGGGTAGGGGTTTGACAGGTTCCTGTGGGATGCTCTGTCCACACAGGGGATGCAGGAGACAGGGTAGGGGTTGACAGGTTCCTGTGATGCTCTGTCCACACACAGGGGGATGCAGGAGACGACGGCCACACCTACCGCAAGATGAGCCAGATGCAGCGCAAGGAGCAGCTGCTGCAGCAGAGGGCACAGCTCTTGGAGGAACAGCAGCGCTGAAACACATCCTGACGGAACAGGAAGCCATGCTGCGGGACAAGCAGCGCGCCCTGCAGGCCCGCACCCACCGTCACCATGGCGACATGGAGGAGGATGAGGAGGAGGAGAATGGTGAGGTGGTTGGCAGGAACGACGGTGGTGACAATGATGATGATCCTTTGGGTGAGTAGGATGGGCATAGCTGTTACGAAAGAAAAGAGAAAGGTGGGTGGGGAATCTGACTGTTGTGAAAGAAAAGAGGGGAGGTGGGTGGGGAATCAGACTGCTGGGAAAGAAAAGAGGGAGGTGGGTGGGGAATGCGACTGCTGAGGGGGGAAAGAAAAGAGGGAGGTGGGTGGGGAATCAGACTGCTGGGAAAGAAAAAGAGGGAGGTGGGTGGGGAATGCGACTGCTGGGGAAAGAAAAGAGGGAGGTGGGTGGGGAATGCGACACGGCTATGAAAGAAAAGAGAGAGGTGGGTGGGGAATCGAACTGCTGTGAAAGAAAGAGAGAGGTGGGTGGGGAACCTGGCTGTCAGGGCTTACGCTCATCCTGGGCAGATGGGCTAGCCATCTAACTACTATGTTAGTCACCCGTGATTATCATTAAAAAAAAAAAAAAAAAAAAAAAAAAAAAAAAAAAAAAAAAAGTTAGGGGGTTAGACTTGGTATGAAAAAATCATTTCCAAATTTCAGGGGGTCACAAAATATTTAGGGGGTAACACTTTATAAGTGCAAGAAATGTACAAAATAAAAACACACACACACAACAAATACACACACATGCTCACACATATACACAGACAAAGAGACAGAAAAAATAAGAAAAGAGGTACCCAATAATAAAGTTAATCAACATCCTAGATTATACTGAAATGAACTAATTCAGATTTGTGTTCCAACGTCAGTAAGGTGTTATCGGCTAAAATGTGAGCAGTTAACTGTCTCTTGATTTTAACTGTGAAACTAGCAATAGGTGGGATGTCCAATTATCATCACAGAATGTCCACCCACGTGAGCCATTTCCATCAGTGTTGAAGTATTTACTGTCTGACCATATTCCAGTCGTCATGCAATAATCCTCAGATGCCGGTGAAAAAACAAGAGGCAAGCGGTGATATTTGTGGAACTTTTTTTTTACTAAGCTATGAAGATTGGCCACTCTTGCTGTGTGGCAACACATTCATGTTGTCCACAGTGGCGTCATTTAATTGTCTGAACCAGTCATGTTGAATCCATCTCTCAAATTGTTCGTTCACTGGATTATCACTCACATGCCACAGCTCAAAGCCAAATCTCATTGGGTTTTACAGACATTTGGTGTTTGGCCAAATCATGTGGCCTGTGGTCCAGTGGAGAATGGGTAGAGTCTATTGTGATGACTTCTGTTGGTTTTCAGAAGAGAAGAATAATCAAACGGAAGGTTGTTCATGATGAAAACATTCGAAAGGTCAAGGAAAGTCCGTTTTTATCGGCTTTGATCGTGGCATTCAGACGAAAGTGCTTGGGGTGATGTGATGCTAAAGTTGTAATGGATTTATAGGAGTGGAAAAATCATTTGCTCTCCAGTAATTCTGGTAGATTTCTAGTGCCGCACTGACCTGAATTCCAGTGTGGTCAGG
>JADBJO010005132.1:0-7500 GCA_016801955.1 Conus betulinus
ATGTAAAACACAAAAGTACTAGGAATGTTACAAACCCAAAGCATAAAACACGTTTAGAGAGCAGTACAAATGAAGATCGAACAACAGGTCTTCGAAGTCGAGTGACTGACGGAAAGTCCTGATGATCGTAAGTCTTGTATCTGGCTCTCTGATGAGAACAAAATCGTTGCACCGGTCTTGCATTATGCAAATCCGAGGAACGAAACAAGACTGCCGACTGACGACGGAGGAACGACGCGCTTCGCGCTGCGCCTGGGTGTGACTGGCTTGATAGCACTGACTGGCAACACATAAATGCTTATCAGGGGGACCACACAAGCCTTCTGTCGGAGGTTGCCCGCCCAGCGACGACATCATTCGCAGTGCAACAAACAAGAACAAACGTATCGGTTGTAAGCTCCGTTACGCTACTGCTCTGCTCGTTCCGGCCCCGAGGGACGCACACTGTACAAGTGCACAAAGAGGGCGAACGATTTTATACTTCTCTTCTTCTTGCATTTACATCTCTAAACAGCCTATTACCGGTGTTAGACGAGGCTCGAAATTTGACGTTGAAAAACACTGAAACAGCCCACGGTTCCAATTCAGTGTAACTTGCCAAGCTGGTGGTCCTAAGGAGAAATTCCCTAACCACCAGAATCAAGCAACAGATCGCCACCACGTCACAAGCAGCCTGCCAGACTTCAGTTTCAGCACCCTACACGCACAGTCTGGCATCAGGCCAGAACCCCCTCAGAACGGAAACTCCGCGACAAACACCAGACTTTGGATCCTGCAGAGGTGACCGGCTTCAATCTTAAGTCAAAGCATCGCAGGCTAACACACAAAACCAATGCAATCCCTCACACCCTACTGTCATCCCTTCTCCTTTTGTTACAAGTCTCAGCCTTCTATCCTTCACTGCCTCTGTGTTGTGTGTGTGGTGTGTGTGTGGTGTGTGTGTAGTGTGTGTGTAGTGGTGTGTGTGTGTGGTGTGTGTGTGTGTGTGTGTGTGTGTAGTGTGTGTGTGTGTGTGTGTGTGTGTGTGTGTGTGTGTGTGTGTGTGCGCGCGCGTATGTGTTCTGTGGTATTGTATGAGTCACTGTGTGTGGTTGTGGCGAAAGCTCGTTGAATGATGCGTGCGCATGTGATGCATTGACTCCTTCTTGTTTATTTACGACGAAAAAAAAATCATTCCTTTATGTCATTTCTTTTCACTTTCTTCAATCATTGACTTTTTTGCATTTATACTTTTATTCACTTATTCATTTTTCTATTATCTTACACACACACACACACCCACACACCACACACACACACACACACACACACACACGTGTGCTTGCTTGCTTGTTTCTTGCTTGCTTACTTGCTTCGTCAAGTAGTCCGTGGTGTGTGGTGTGTGTGTGTGTGTGTGTGTGTGTGTGTGTGTGTGTGTGTGTGTGTGCGTCTGCGATACATACCTAACATAGTATGTGCTATCTTTATCATTGTATGTGTGTATGGTGAGTTACATGTGTGTAAATATGTTTTGCCATGGGTGGGTGGGCACCGGCCCATGTAAGGTGTGTGTGGTGTGTGTGTGTGTGACTCTGCGTTGCGTGTGCGCGCGAGTATGTATGTGTGTGTGTGTGTGTGTGTGTGTGTGTGTGTGTGTGTGTGTGCGCGCGCGCGCGCGCGCGCGTGCGTGCGTGCGTGCGTGAGTGAGCGGGTGGTAATTTTTTCATATTATTTTTTTTTATGTATGCATTTGGATCTTATTTCATCTTCTCTCTTCTCTCTCTCTCTCTCTCTCTCTCTCTCTCTCTCTCTCTCTCTCAGCGTCAGTGACACCAAGTCCAGGGCTGGCAAAACCTCGTCGTTCAGATCTACATGAAGAGCGGGACCAAGCGCCAGTGAGCGTTCACGTCATACCTGCATGCGGGCGCCAAAAACAACAAAAATAAACGTTTGAAGTCCGGAGCCACCAACTTACACGCCGTGAACACCGAGCTAACGACCCTCAACCTAACAGCAGACAGGTCATGAACTCGCAAACATCAGAAAGACAGGTCGTGGTGACGAAACGAGTGCAGACGAACAAAAAATCCACCAGTCGGTACGACACGGACTTCACTGGGATGAGAACGACAGCAGAGGGATGAGAGTATACTGGGACGACAAAAGATGGCGTCGAGATGTGGACTTTCACCTAAATCCTTCGCTCTAAAGGCAGGAGAAGACAGTGCTTCTCTGGGTCCTCCCCAGCACCTTCGGTGGTGCTTCTTTCGCTTCGCCGACAGTTAGAATGGCAATTATTCGATTCCGTATGCTATAAATTGCGATTTATTTCTGCCCGACCAGGATCGATCTTACTACCTGGATGAGAACTCGTCAATAATCGCAGTATTCTTTCGGTAGCGCTGTCCAACTGTGTTACCTAACATACAACAGCACACCAGCAAGTTTGTGGCGTTTCCAACGTCACGGTCAAACATTGCAATCCACGGACTTCCAAAATGCGTCAATGAAGTATAGCGAAGGAATATGACAGAAACCAAAAAAAAAAAAAAAAAAAAAAAAAAAAAAAAAAAAAACAGCCAAAGTCACGAAGGATCGAAACTAAGGGACATAATTAACTCCAACGCGTGAGGCTCCCAAACGAGTGAACACGAAGTGGCCTGTCGAGGAGAGACAACACAATGAAGGTAAACAAACTAGTTTGAATAAAACTACGTTTCAAACTGTAAATGACTGCAGGCAGAAGCCATGCAAACAAATGTTGAAGGACTGCTATGTGAACGCTATGTGAAGGCCACAAACACAGCAGTGGGCATGCCTTCACATGTACGCGTCTTTTTTTTTTTTTTTTTTGTTTCTTTCTTTCTTTTAGGTTGGACAGGAAACAAACATCTAAAGTAAACGTACTGTGGGAAACACATTATGCCGGAGAACAAGTCCTCAGTCACTATGGCAATGACGTCAGAGGGACAGAGTTGGGAGGAGGAAGACGGGAACAGGAGAGATGTGCTGAAGAAGAGGACGACATCGAAGTATGCCTATCATATCAGATCCTTCTCTGGGAAGCTCTGAGCTTCGTGTTTCGAATAAAACCAGTCGACTTTCGTCGTCTCTTGCCGAGTTTATACCTCGCCATTGGTCAAGGTGATGGAGAACTTACTCACCTGCACTTGTGTCCACCACTTTTATGTTTACTGACGTTGTTTGCTCCAGTCTTGCTGGACAAGCACCTGAGGCACGTGTCCTCAGTGTCTTTGGCGTTCATTCGCTAGCACAGTGCCTCAACATTTATTTCCAAATTTCGAATACGTTTCGCCAGCAGTGTGAACCTGAACTCCCCTCTAGTGACTACCTACCGCTTTCCATGCATGCGTTGACCGTGTTCTGAACGTCACGCGATGCGTGGCGCTGACAATGAAATAACAGGTGGGAAGCGCCGAAACGCGCTTCTTATTTTGCACATGATCCTGGAGTCTGGTTTCGGATCAATGTAATAACACGGCTACTTAACTCGTGGGGTGACAAGAGTACAGAGTGAATCTCGACGAGGTTTAACGTTGTACACTGTTACGCTGCAGCGCAGCGTCCCGATAAATCCCCTGGTATTTTGTCGCGGTCTGTTCTATCGTGAAAAAAAAAAAAAAAAAAAAAAAAAAAAAAAAAAAAGCTCCTCAAACATTCACCGCTTCATTCAAAACTAATGTGGTCCTCCTCCCTGGGCTGCGAATTTCACCACAAAACAGTGCTGTGGAATACCACAGCCCCCAGCTGTTTTGCTGAATGAATTACCAGGCGCCTGTCTTCAGCCTGTAGGCCATTGCCCGGAACACCGTGGCTCATTCTGCTTGGATGACGTTCACAAAAACACTCGGGTGACACAAAAAGAAGAAAAAAAAAAAGAAGGCATAATCAGATCATATACTAACACGCGAAACCCAACCTTCTGCTCTCCTGTCAAATTCTTCAGGTGAGCGATGGTATCCATTCAAATCTAGAAATCATACCTTAATTAATGACGCAGCGCGCACAACTCTCTAGGTTTGGTTTGGTTGTTGGTTTTTTGGGTTTTTTTTTTTTTTACTTTCTCTCTCCAGCAGCTGACGTGAGTTTGTTCATATGAGCTTCTACCATGGATTGTTTAATCTCAACCGCCCTCAAACAGTCTTTCTTCCTTTCCTCTCCACGGCCTAACTCGCTGATGGCCCATGTATGTCAACCCTATATATATAACCGCTGATGACCAGCACGCAGCAGCGCTTCTGATGTCGGTGTGTGGTGTATTGTCGAAACGACGAAGACCATCGAGTCATCCTGGGATCGGGGGTGAGTGCGGCGTTGGTGGCTGGTCAGGCCGACTGCGCCCGTAAAGCTCTATCACAGTAAGGATGTAAGCCGTTACTTGCACATGCATTTTTCAGGAAACCTTCGTGACGACATATAGATGATAGCAAGGCAAAACAAAGACATCGATGGGTCACACACACACACACACACACACACACACACACACACACACGGTGAACAGAATTTACAAGTACCTAATTCCGGTTTTCTGACAGATATTTGAAAACCCGAAAGTCAGATATGAATTCATTACTTAACATCGTTTGCTGTTGTTGTCGTCGTCGTCGTCGTCGTCGTCGACGTCGTCGTTGTTGTTGTTGCAATCATCACCACCATCATTATCATTATTACTATTTATATCATTACTGTATGGGGGAGAAGGCAATGGAGACTTTGAATGGAGGGGCTGAGGTGAAGGGGGTCAAGTGGGGGGTAGGAAGCGTCAAATTTGTCTTCTCTTCCGTTTACCGGTTATTTCACACCGAGTTGTCAGACATCACTGGTTGTTGTTGTTGTTGCTGTTGTTTGTTGTTGTTGTTTTTTTGTCATGGTTGAGGTTTAAGCGAACTTCTCCCCCCCCCCCCCCCCCCCCCCCCCCCCCCCCCCTTTCCAAATCCCCCCAAATCCAGATGTATCTCTCCACAGCTTTTCACGTGACTCCTTATCTCCGTCCTTTGTACACACTGTCGTCTGCAGACTGTCATTTTAAAACTCTGTGTATGGCATATCAACTTTCTTTATATCTGTCGCTCTTTTCTCGAATCCTGCGAGCTTGGACTTCTGAACATGAAAATAATCAGATATGAGAAAAATGGGTTACCCTGGCAACAACCACTTGGTACATGACGTTTTAAAAGACTTTCCACTTCGCCAGTGGCATAATGATCATCCTGTCATTTTCTTCAGACTGAAAGCCAACTGTGGGGGAAGAAGACTACATTGAGCGCTTCTTCTACTGGAGCGAAAAAAAAAAAAAAAACCGATCTGGACACACGTATCAAATGAAATTCCAGCAAAGTGCAACAGAGCACTGAATATCGCAGAGGAAATTGCAGTCCACGGATACCACGAGACAGCAATGCTGACAGACACAGCAACAAATAATAGAAACAAATAATAGATCACCTTATCACACTGGCAAAGCTTGACGTTAGCAAATTATACAAATATGGCACAACACTGAAAATAGAGCTAATACGGGAAAAAGGATCACACCTGCTAATATGGGATTTCAGAACACACCTGCTGTAGACAAGAGAGCGAGAGAGGGGAAGGGGGGAGAGAGAGAGAGAGAGAGAGAGAGAGAGAGAGAGAGAGAGAGAGAGAATGCATACACAATCTGTCCATTGAACGCATAGAATTCGTTTATCTTTATGTGGCAATCTGTTGTTAGTTTTGGACAAGGCGATATATTTCCCTCACCCCCCCCCCCCCAAAAAAAAAAAAAAATAAAAAAAATAACAGAAGGGAAAAAATAAAGGGAAACAAGGGAAATACGATGACAAACTGCAGTACACCACACACACACACACACACACACACACACACACACACACACACACACACACACACAATCCAGCGCACTCAACTGTCAACAAAAATGATAAACAAAAATTTGAAAAAGAAAACTTAAATATGAAGACAACGATGACAACGCAGAAAAAGAGGAGGAAAGACGAAGAAGAAAAAGAGGAAGAGTAAGAAGAAGAAGAAGAAGAAGAAGAAAAGAAGAAGAAGAAAAGAAGAAGAAGAAGAAAAGGAGGAGGAGAAGAAGAAGACAAAGACGAAGAAGAAGATGAAGATGAACAAGAAAAACAAAAAGAAAAAGATGAAGAAGAGCAAGATGGTGACAACAAAGAAGAAGATGAAAAAAAAAAAAAAAAAGAAGCAAGAACAGAACATAAAAACAAAGTGAAGGGTAAAGGGCGAGAACTACGCTAAGAATAACACAGACACAAATAACAACCATAGCGCGCACAAAGGCTCAAACACATATATGTTAACTGTGGTCCAGTGCATCCCTGATGAACGTATAGAATGTCTGATTTCTCTTGGAAGAATAAGAGAGACAGAAAAAGAAAGTCTGTGGTCTGTCCTCTTCGTCTCTCTTCTAACTTATTTTGTTGTTTGCTGCATTACTGATGATTATTTACATCGACGTTCCTAACACAGAGAGAGAGAGAGAGAGAGAGAGAGGAGAGAGAGAGAGAGAGAGAGAGTGCGTGCGTGCGTGTGTGTGTATGTGTGTGTGTGAAGGAGAGAGAGAGAGAGGGAGAGAGAGAGAGAGAGCGTGTGTGTGTGTGCGTGCTTGTGTGTGTATGTGTGTGTGTGAAAGAGAGAGAGAGAGAGAGAGAGAGAGGAGAGAGAGAGAGAGAGAGAGAGAGCTAGAGAGAACATTGTGTGTGTGTGTGTGTGTGTGTGTGTGTGTGTGTGTGTGTGTGTGTGTGCGTGTGTGCGTGCGTACGTGCGTACGTGCGTGCGTGGCGTGTGTGTGTGTGTGTGTGGTGAGAGAGAGAGAGAGAGAGAGAACATTGTGTGTGTATGTGTGTGAGAGAGAGAGAGAGCGAGAGAGAGAGAGAGAGAGAACATTGTGTGTGTGTGTGTGTGTGTGTGTGTGTGTGTGTGTGTGTGTGTGTGTGTGTGTGTGTGTGTGTGTGAGACAGACAGACAGAGAAGGAGAGAGAGAGAGAGCGGCCTCCGGCGCAGCAGCCCCGCAAAGGGCCATTCTCAGCGCAGGCACCTGGCTCAAGTCAACTCTCAAAAGCCTTCCCCTGATATGACTCGGGTGAGGATTTAAAGAGGAGGGGCGGGCACGACAAAGATGAAAACGGTGATGATAACGTGTAACTACACCCCCATCATTGACAACACACGGTGACCGTACCGTTAAACACAGGTCTTGTCAACACATCCATGTATGTCTGCTTGACGACTTTCGTTTACTTTGACAGAGACCCATCAGCAACCGTACTTGTTGAAAGGTTTCTTTAACGTCCTTTTGAACCACAGGTTCTTAAAAGATACAACAAACCCATAGTGTCTACAATAAAAACCGCCTACTCTTCGGTATAATGCCCCCCCCCCCCCCCCCCCCTCCTCCCCCACGCCCAGATAACACGCCATGCTGCTGAGCCGTTAACAGCTAAGACAAAGGAAGGCTGAAGTAGAGGGAGACGG
>JADBJO010005132.1:15000-17500 GCA_016801955.1 Conus betulinus
TGACCTCTTTATACAAGCTTTTGCGATCAATGGCAGAAGAGAACAAGATGCAAAGCATATAAACGTACCCCCAGTAAGAAGTACAAAAAAAGGAAAAAATATATATAAATAAATCAGTCACTATAGCACTTTCTCCCCTTTTGGTGGTAGAAATTTTGTATTTAGAAAAAAAAAAACCCGCTGCTCTCCCCTGGCAGGCAAAAAAAAATGAAGCGAAGTCGCCCGCGTGATTGGCACGATTACTAAGCACGATGAGCTAACAGAATGTGGTTGCACTCCAGTTTATAAACCGGTATTGCTTAAACTGTACATCACAAGATTATCATTTTTATAGCCGTTAGTAACGGCTGTTCTGGTAAAAATAAAACATCGGGCATCATCCGTGACCCATAATTAACATATCTACAAATTTTCAGAAAGATCGGTCCAGCAGTTTTGTCTGGAGCGAGTGGAACACATTTTGACCACGGACGGACAGACACACAGACAAACATCATTTCTTCGTTCCCATTGTAAAAAAGTACTCCCTGTTCTAGAAGAACTGGGGGGTACAAAAATGGGACGAGTGAATTAAAAAAAATCAATCAGTCGGTGAAAATATCAAGTCGTGCTGCTTGTAGTTTGGCTTAACAAAATGGCCATACCAGGTTTTAAGTGACGTGCTAGTTCTTAAAGCACTGCGAACAAAACCAAGGCAAACTACCTACAAAATAAGATGTCAAGATGAAAAGACAACTGTAGTCTAATTCACTTAACGAACACGTGGGGAAAAAAAAAGTCAATAAATCAACGAGGTTATGTCTAAACTAAACAGACGACTTTGTTGTACTCCCAGTTCTTATAGAACTTACTTACTTTAGAATGCGAACGAACAATTGTTGTGTGTGTGTGTGTGTGTGTGTGTGTGTGTGTGTGTGTGTGTGTGTGTGTGTGTGTGCGCGCGCGCGCGCGCGCGTGTGTGTCTGTGTCTGTCCGTCCATGGTCAAAATGTGTTCCACTCGCTCCAGACAAAAACTACTGGGGCGATCTTTCTGAAAATTTGTAGATATGTTCATTATGGGTCACGGATGATGCCCGACGTTTTTAGTTTACCGTTATAGCCGTTACTAACGGCTGTAACGGTTTTTCTTTTAAGGAATATCTCAGAAAGTACTTGGCCGATCTTTGTGAAAATTAGCAGGTACGTTCATTACGGGTCACGGATGATGCCGATGTTTCAGTTACCGTTATACCGCTACTAATGGCTGTAACAGTTTTTCTTCTTTATTGAATATCTCAGAAAGTACTTGGCCGATCTTTCTGAAAATTTGTAGGTATGTTCATTATGGGTCACGAATAATGCCCGATGTTTTAGTTACCGTTATTGCCGTTACTAACGGCTGTAACGGCCTGTAACGGTTTTTCTTCTTTATGAATATCTCAGAAAGTACTTGGCCGATCTTTCTGAAAATTTGTAGGTATGTTCATTATGGGTCACGAATAATGCCTGATGTTTTAGTTTACGTTATAGCCGTTACTAACGGCTGTAACGGCCCATAACGGTTTTTCTTCTTTATGGAATATCTCAGAAAGTACTTGGCCGATCTTTCTGAAAATTTGTAGGTATGTTCATTATGGGTCACGGAATAATGCCCGATGTTTTAGTTTACCGTTATAGCCGTTACTAACGGCTATAAACGACCTGTACGGTTTTCTTTTTTATGGAATATCTTAGAAAGTACGTGGCCGATATATTCTGAAAATTTGTAGGTATGTTCATTATGGGTCACGGATGATGCCCTATGTTTAAGTTTACCGTTATAGCCGATACTAATGGCCCATAATGGTTTTCTTCTTTATGGAAAATCTCAGAAAGTACTTGGCCGATCTTTCTGAAAATTTGTAAGTATGTTCACTATAAGTCGCAGATGATGGCCGATGTTTCCCCAAGACGGTTTGTCCTCTTTATGGAATATCTCACGCGTATTCAGGATAAACTGGGAGTATGTTTATATCCTTTACATTTTATTTTTATTTTATTTTATTTTATTTTGCTTGTTGGTGTGATAGTACTGCACTCTTCTTGTTTCAGTCATGTACTACTTGTATACGGTTAGGTGCCTACAGTTTCATTCATTTATTTTGGGGACACTTAATTTCCTGTTCCATTCGTTTGCATGTCGTTTTATATCTTCTGTGTGCCTCTTTTCTGAAAATAATGTCCGTGTTGTTGATTAAGACAAAAACTATAGTCACGAACCCCCCCCCCCCCCCCCCCCCCCCCCCCCCCCCCCCCCCTTCCCGTTTATTATATTCCACAATATACTATCTCTAAATCTTCAAGCATAAAAAGAAAATGCTGAAGTGTGTGTGTGTACACACACACACACACACCACACACACACACACACACACACACACACGCATAAAAAGAGAGAGGAGAGAGTGAGAGAGAGAGAGAGGGGGGGGGGGGAGAGAGAGAGATAATGCCGTCTAAAGAACATTATTAAGTTGTCTCTCT
>JADBJO010005132.1:20000-67500 GCA_016801955.1 Conus betulinus
TGGCTCGTTTAAGGGGTGTGAACACGCACAATGCATTGATTTACGCATTTTGAAATGTGTAAACTAGTTTCAATTTTGAGGTGCCCGCTAGCTGACATTGAAATCAATTTTAACAGGAATTTTAAAGTAACTCCGCCGGTTAACATGGAAAAACTAATTACAAGACAAAACGCGACGCGTTTCGACCTCATCTTCGGGCAAGATAAACAACACATTCAGGGCAATGGACACGAAACTGGAGAAGTGATCGCTCGTACTTCGTTTGCATTGTCCCGATGAAAATTTGGTTTAACCCTGAAGTTTCGTGATTAAGTCTGGTAATAAGTCCATTTCATTTTGGCAGTATTTGAAATAATTCAGTAAGTCAGCAACTCTCAAAACACAGTAAAAAGCAATTAATTTTGAGTGTCTGAAATATAGAGGTAACCTTCATAACGCTTGGAATTCTGCCTTGAGACGTTTTACACAGATATATGGTGCAATAGTTCAGTCCATTTAATTATCGTCAGTATGAGCGATCAATTAAGAAATGAACGTAATGAAGTAATGACCACATTTTCAGACCTATATGGTTTACTAAAAACGAGTTGAGAGTTCAAAATTGCTGCACATATTCTAGCAATTCAGTATTGCAAATTACAGAACCGTCCATCCGGAATCATTAAGACAACTGATGCTTGGTAAGCTCATTAACTTCATGAACCTAAGAGCAATGAAGAAAGCAGTTCAAGGATCTGAAAATCCAAGCCAATTCTATAACTTAAAGTTGTCAGGATTTGGTTTCAAATATACCATGCAATGTCTATAGATAATGATGATACTGATATGTACATTTCTTTAGCCCATGTAACTACGTCAATTACTAGTTGTAAGATCAGTTCTACAGCAACAAAAATCTTCCATGAGGGTCTGCAACAACGAGGGAAACTTTGACATTGTTGAAAGTCAGATTGTACCAAGGGTTGGGAACAGTGTATCACTGCCTTGCACTTCTCATCATAAACGAGGACTTTTATCATGTACGTATATACATATGCTTTAACACTTAAAAAAATATCTAGAGTCTGTATTGCAGCCACTCGTAGAGTGTACTATTCATTTTTTTTTTCAATATTATTGGATTTCATCTATTTTGCTGGGTTGGACTAAGGGCGGGGGTGGGGGGGGGGGGGGGGGGGGGGTGGAGGAGGGGGGGGGGGGGGGGGGGGAGTGGATTGCTTGAGAGGCACTGTTGATTTGTTTCATGATGGCGTAATGAGAACCACTTTGAAAACCTTCTGATTCGAAAGTGGTTTGATGCCATGGAAACCACCTCACTGTACTGTCAGAAGGAGGAAATAAGGGGGACAACAATTCCTAAACAACCTGTCACATATGTAATAACTATCAAGAGAATTTTGGTCACGACAGAAGTAGGTGACTCCAAATGAACCATTGAACCACTGACAGAGATTTAGGAGAAACTGTTTCTCAAGTCAGAAACAAGAGTATGACCTTTTCAAATGAGTTTTGAGTGTGCCCTAAAGGGTTACTCTGTCTCATTTTGATTTCTAGAATTGATCAAAACAACTCTCCACCATTACAACTAGCTTGAGGAATGAAAATGATTTTCACCACCATTATCACCATCATTATCTTTACTATCATCACTTTCCTGATTAGTAGTAGTAGTGTAGTACTATTGTTATTATTGTTTGTTGTTATTGTTTTGTTGTTGTAAGTAGTAGTAGTAGGAGTAGTAGTAGTAGTAGTAATAGTAGTAGAGGCAGTGGTAGTACTTAATAGTAGTAATAGCAGCATAGTAAAAATAGTAACAGTAGCAGTAATAGTAGTCATGGTACTACTATTACTACTACTACTACTACTAGTACTAGTTTGTAGTAGTAGAAACAGAAGTAATGCCAGTGGTGGTAGGAGTAGTAAAGATTTGCAGTAGCAGTGGTAGTAATTTTGTTAATTATTGATACGTACAATGCGTACAATAGATGCCATCACAAAAAAAAAAACAAAAAAACAACAACACAACAACAGCACAAACAAACAAAAAAAAAAACTAAAAAAATAATAGCTATTTGACACAGCAGACTATTTAGGTGAACCTGCTTTTCATACAGTGTGATCGCTTTTCATACAATGTGACCGCGAAACAGAAGTCAAACACCAATACACACTTTTGTTGCATGCGCCATCTTTGCAAACTGAGATGGCCCGGAATGGTCCAAAAACATCCTCATCTTCATCCATTAAACGTCCTCAGTCATCATGTTGACTATTCTGACGTTCAACTTAAAGAACAATACAGGAATTCGAGAGACCAAAAACCAAATGTGGAGGACATAATATTTGCATTCACTCACGTCACGTCGTAGGTATGAAGTATGTAGCCACAAGCATTTTTACAACTCCTTGTTGGACATGTGAGGTCGTTCACAGCGAACACTTCCTGTGTAGGCCTATATTTGGCTTCTTGCCTCTTTCTCGATGAAATCTCCAACCAACTGCCATTTTTGTTTTGTCATGGTCGTTGTTGAGAAATGCTTTGAAAAGGAACAGGAACATAAAAAACACATTATAAGTTTGTTCGTAAATTAATAGTCACAACGAACTTACCTGAATTCTGCCCGTTTCTCTGTTAAAGACTTCTTTATGCTTTATGACACGATCTTTTGATCTGAGTTATCTTTCTTTGTAGGTAAAAATGAATAGCTACGCTAGGTTTTGAAAAGGACACCAAGAGGGATCAGTAACAGACCTGTTCCGAAATAAACCTTAGGGCGAGGGGGAGGGGGGGGGGGGGGAGAGAGAGAGGAGAGAGAGAGAGAGAGAGAGAGAGAAGAGGAGGAGAGGGCAAGCAAACCAGTCTGATTTTGTTTTCAATGTTTTCGTTGCTCAAACACCTGAAAAACTCTCTCTCTCTCTCTCTCACCTGAAAAAATCTCTCTCTCTCTCTCTCTCTCTCTCTCTCTCTGTGCGCGAGTACATAGATATATGCACCCAGACACACGCACTGTTGCCTTTGCTGCGGCAAATCATCCTGTTGCTTGCTTGCTTGTAACTCTTCCGTCGTGGGTCACCAGACACGATAGATATCGGATTTGCTTCGAATGTCAGCCATGTGACTGCCATACTGTCCAGGCGGAACCACCCCTCCCAACTTCAGTGGATAAAGGGCCGGTGTTTTCTCCCTTGTACTGCACGCCACAGAGTCCAACTTTTAACCACCACATCACCCACGTTGGGGGGTGGGGGTGGGAAGATAAAATACACAAATAGTGGAAACGACGAGACGAATTACAGAGATGAAAACTGGACACGTCAAATGTTAGGTAAATAACATTCAGAAACAGTTCACGAAGAAATGCTGTCTTGGAATAAACTTTTTTTTTTTTTTAAATCCTAAAATCATCTCTTTGTTTGCTCTTTGCTGTAGAGAGAGAGAGAGACTGCAAGTACGAAGCGACAATTTTCTTCTTCTTCTTCGTTCACTCAGACAGGAACCCCAGAGGCACTGAAGAAGCTGCTGCTGTACGGCGGACCCATAAACGCCGTGTGTTGGTTGGCAGGCCAGGTCTCTGCCCTTAGCTTTTCGTGTGTGGGACAGTCCTGCAGGAGGTGTTCCACTGTCACTGGGGATGTACCGCATGGGCAACTTGAAGACTCGCCGCCAAGGTGGAATTTTGCAAACATGTGATGTCTCAGTCTGGAGTGCCCCTGTCCCTCGGTGAGATGCAGCCAAGGAAAATTCGGAACGATTGTCTGTCTCTCCCTTTGAATTTCCATCCTTCCGACAAAAAAAAAAAAAAACAAACAAACAAACAAAACAATAAACAACAACAAAAACAAACAATATCAAAACAAACAAACAAATAATAGTCAAAGCCAAAAATCTCCTCCAGGTAACAGAGCTGGCCACATCCTTCATCCCCTACCCTCCCTACTCTCTCCCCCATTGCCCCAATTTAAAAAAGAAAATCACACTTGTGAATGACAAAATGCAGTATAAACAAAATAGTGTAGTCTCACACCCGTAGTAAAAAAAAAAAAAAAAAAAACAAAAACTTACTTACTTTACTTAGGCCCATAGCTCAACGGTGAGCGCGTAGTCCATCGACAACACTCCGCCATTGCACTCGGTTCTAGGCTGCTCGCTGAATGCCTGTCCAGTTGGTCCCCTGCCTTTTCATCTCTCCCTCTGTGTCTCGTCTCCAGCTGTTGCGAGGTCGGCCTCTCTTCCTTTTCCCCTACGGGTTCCATGTCAGGGCTTGGCGTGTGGTGCTGGATGCTGGCTTCCTGAGGGTGTGTCCTATCCAGCCCCACTTCCTCCGCAGAATCTGTTTGGCAACTGGTTCCTGTCCTGCTTGCTTCCATAGATCTTCATTGCTGATTTTCTCTGGCCATCTGATTTTGAAGATGCGCCTCAGACAGGTGTTGATGAAGGTTTGAACTTTTTTCTGTGTTGTCTTGGTTATTCTCCAAGTCTCGCAACCGTAGAGCAGAACTTGACTTCACGTTGGAATTGAAGATACGCAATTTTGTCTTCCTTCTGATCTCTCCTGAGGCCCAGATGTTCTTTAGCATGATGAATGCTGCTCGCGCCTTGCCCATCCTGGCTATGATGTCCCGGTCGGTGCCTCCCTGCTTGTCAACTACGCTTCCCAAGTAGACAAAGGAATCTACTTCCCTGATGGGCTCGCCTCCAACTGTGACTGGGCTGCTGTCTGTGGTGTTGATCTTCATCAGCTCGGTCTTCTTCTTGAACGTCTTGAGCCCTGTTCCTGCTGATGTTGTCTCAAGGCGGGGTGGTCTTGTCCTGCATCTGTCTGTGACTGCGGGAGAGGAGTGCCAGGTCGTCAGCAAAGTCAAGGTCATCTAGCTGCGTCCAGAGTGTCCATTGTATCCCGTTGTTCATGCCTGTTGTTGTGGTCTTCATGATCCAGTCTATGACCAGGAGGAAGAGGAAAGGGTGACAACAGACATCCCTGGCGCACTCTGTCTTCACCTCAAAACCGTCTGGCAACTGGGCCTGCATGAGCCACCCTGCAGTTCATGTCCTGATATGTGCATCGTATGAGAGAGATGATCTTCTCTGGTATTCCATAGTGCCTCAGTAGCTTTCCATAGTTCTCTCTATCTACACTGTCAAAGGCCTTTTCATAGTCGATGAAGTTGATGTAAAGGGGCGAGTTCCACTCCAAGGACTGCTCGATGATGATCCTGAGGCTGGCGATCTGGTCGGCACAGGATCTGTTTTCGCCGGAAGCCCGCCTGCTGCTGTCTCGAAGCTTTGGGTCAACTGCTTCCTTCATCCTCTCCAATAACACTCTGTTTAAAACCTTGCCTGGCACTGACAGGAGCATGATCCCTCTATAGTACTTATGGTTGCTAAGGTCTCCTTTCTTTGGCAGTTTGATAACAATGCCTTCCCTCCACTCTGCTGGGATGTTCTCTTTTTCCCATATCTTGCCGAAGAGGCTGTGTAGCAAGTTGACAGCTGTATCAACATCCGCTTTAATGGCTTTTGCTGGGATCTCATCAGGTCCTGCTGCCTTCCCATTCTTCAGTGTCAGGATGGCCTTTCTGATCTCGGCTTTCGATGGCTTCTCACAGTTGATGGGAAGTTCTGTTTCTGCTGGTGGGATGTCAGGTGGTGCTTCAGGGGCGGGACGGTTTAGTATTCCTTGAAGTGCTCTGCCCATCGCTTCAATTGATCTTCTGTTGTTGTGAGGGTCTTTCCGTTCTTGTCTTTGACTGGCTTGTTAGTCTGTTGGAACTTGCCCGCCAGCTTCTTTGTGGTGGTGTACAGCTCTCTCATGTTGCCCTGTCCTGCGGCATCCTCTGCTTGTCTGGCAAGTCTGTGTCGATGAACTCCTTGTCTTTCTTCAGATTTTTCTTCACTTCTTTGTCCGCCTGGGTGTAGTCTTCTTGGGCCTGTGCTTTGCTTGATCTTGTCCGGCTCATGTTCAGTGTGGCTTTCTTCTCTTTCCTTTGTTCAGTTTCTGAACAGTATCATCAGAGATACACTCCTTGTGCTTGGTCTTCTTCTTTCCAAGTACCTCCTCACAGGTCTCATGCCAAAGTTTCCTGGTATGTTGCCACTGGTTCTCAATGTCTGTGCTCTCCTCTTCAAGCATTTCTTCAAGTAGCTGGAACCTGTTGGTAAGACTGATCTGAAATTTCTCCTTTATCTCTTTTTACTGCTGAACAGCTCCACATTATATCTTGCCCTTGCTGCTTTGTTTGTGTACTTCTTGAGTCGGAGTCTCACTGTTGTCACAAGCAGCAGGTGGTGGTCTGATGGCACGTCAGCACCCCTCATCACCCTCACATCCGCCATGATCGCCTGAATTTCCTGCTGATACAGATGTGGTCGATCTGATTCTCCGTGACGTGGTCCGGGGATCTCCATGTCGCTTGTGGATGCGCTTTTGGGGGAAGATGCTGCCTCCTATCACCAGCTGGTTCAATGCGCACAGGTCTGCAAAGCGTTCTCCATTCTCACTCATCTGTCCAAGTCCATGTGCCCCCATGATGTCTTCATAGCCCGTGTTGTCTGATCCTACCTTGGCATTAAAGTCGCCATGAGTATTGTGATGTCGTTTGCTCCTCTTTTGTCCAGCACAGCTTAATACTTGCTGGTAGAAATCGTCTTTCTTTTCCTCCTCCTCCGCATCATTTGTGGGAGCGTAGCATTGGATGATGTTCAGCTTGATGTTCTTCTTCTTGGTGCTAAACTTGGCTGTGATGATGCGGGAGATGATAGGTTCCCAGCCGATGAGTGCCCGCTGCGCCTCTGGTGTCAGCATCATGGCCACGCCTTCTGTATGGGTGGGGGGGGGGCTCTGTCTTCTGTGTGTCCCAAGTACAGCAGCAGCTCTCCTGATGAAAGTCTCAGCTGTCCCGTCTGTAGCCACCTTGTCTCACTCAGTCCTAGGACTCCTATCTTGTAGGTCTTCATCTCTCTTGCTATCTGGATGGTTCTGCCCGCTTCGTACATTGTCCTGATGTTCCAAGTGGCTATCCTTGTTGATTTCCTGGGGGTCAGAAGGGGGGGGAATCGGTCTCTTGCAGCTTCCTCTCGGCTTTCACTGCCTGACGTCATGAGTCTCCGGGATGGAGACCCTTCCTCTCCCAGGTGAATGTCTTGGTTTGATGTTGTCGATGCTTCTGTAACTTGATTTTTTTTTTCTAGGAAGGGGTGTTAGCCCTTCGTAAACCCCTTTATCCTCGGGGCGAGGTGGAACTTATGGTTGAGATCATAACTGGACAGAGCACTAAAAAAAAAAAAAAAGAAAGAAAGAAAGAAAAAGAAAAGAAAAAAAAAATGAAGAATTTATGATTTCGAGTTGCGATTCTGCCCATGAATTTCCATGTCACTGGGTGAAATACACACACAGCACGGTGAAATACACACACAGCACGGTGAAATACACATACAGCACGGTGTGTGCTGCACATGAATGTCCATGTCATTGGATGAAACACACATACAGCACAGTGTCTCTGACCAAAAGCGAAGAGAGACAGACACACGGGACAAAATCAAAGACAAAATAATCACGCTGCTTTTGGTTTCCGGATCGCCGACTAGAAATGGCGAAGAGTCAGAGGTCAAAAACACAGTCAGTGGAGAAAATCAAGGACAAAATAAGATAAGAAAAACTTTATAATCTCCAAAGGAGAAACCTGTAGGTCATAGTCAGATATGAAATATTTGATTATCTCGAGGTGTAACGAGCATGGCACTTAACGAATGGGCATAAGACTAAATACGTATCAACCAGCGATAAACATATTTCAAATATGAATTCTTTGTTATATTTGCAGATCGATTCCTTGCACCCCGTGTTCTTTTCCGTCACATTCGATTTCGAGTTAGATCATCTCATGTTGCTTGTCTCATCATTTGAACTCATATTTTGTCCATACTGTACCCTTAATGTTTAGGTTATAACACACACACACACACACACACACACACACACACACACACACACACACACACACACACACACACACATGTATATAACAACACCTTCATTAACATTTTACAATGACCTCTGTACTCTCTCCCAGTGATAATGATTTAGCAGTTCTACTGCAGCATTACTACATGAGATTCACATTGGCATAGAAAAAATAATTTGCGGGAGCGATCATTTAAGAAAGGTTTTTACTTTAGACGGAAGTAGACTTGTTTGACACTGTTCACGCACATGATCAGTCCATGATCATTAATTTCAGTAATCACCACTTAAACTTCACGGTTGCCCATTTCGTCCATACTTTACCATTAATGTTTAGGTTATATATATATACACCCACATATATAACACCTTTATTAACGTTTTACGACATTTTGCACAAAATACAGAAGGGGAAAATCTTCTTCCCCAACCCTCTCACGTACACACACACACACACACACACACACACACACACACACACACACACACACACACACACATATACACACTCCCCCCTACTCCCCTTTCCCTCCTTTCACCAAGCGGTTGAGGTTTTGACGTTTCTCTGTCTGGTTGTCATTATCATTCACTTGGTTTTATTTCGAGTTCAAAATCATGCGACTCAGTTTGGACCATTTGATCAATTGATCAGTATTTTCTTGTCATGCAAAGGCTACATCTTCAACTTAAAGAATGGCAGGCACGAAGGGCCGTGTCACCTGTGAACAAGTCACAGAGGGCTTTATACGAACACAGGAAGATCATTAATGTGTACTGAGAAGAGAACTGGACCAAGGAACAGCGTTGAGGGATGCCATATTCGACTAGCAAAAGAGAGAAAATGATGTCCATTGTTGGGAATAAATAAGCTGATGTCTGTTTTAAAAAAATTGACATGAATTGTAACGTACTTTTATAGACTACATAATGTAAGCTTTTTCAAGGTAATGCATGATCGGTGACATCGAAGGCCTTAACAATGTCTACAAAGAGAACACCTGTTCTCTTGTTATCATCTACATTAGAGAGCCATTTATCTACAAGACTGATCAGTCCCGTCTGCCAAACATTGTATTTCCTAAATCTACACTTCTTTGAGTGAAATAACTTTGGGTCTGTCAAAATGTCTTATAACTCTTTTGTTTCATAACTCTTTTGTTTTTTCTTATATGCTACTCTCGAGGTTTCGATAGGCTAAAACAAATTAGATACAGATCCGTCATTTGAAATGCTGGTTTGGTCACCTGAGTTGGTATGAATGCTTTTAGAAAATGATTTTTACCTGTCCACAGGTTGAATATGTATGTAAGTGACCGTTTCAGAAACATGCAGAGCGGCAATTTTTTTTTCTTCAAAACTTCAGAATGTTACCATCAGTGCCATCCAGTCCATGAGAACATGATTCGTTCTGATGAATGGAAGCATCACATACCTCATGGACAGAGATTAGCTGGATGTGTCCAATCAGAAGCAGAAGAGCACACTGTGGTATGCGAGGGCACTGTGTTAGAGGAGATCACAAATCATCTTGAAAGTAGACTTATCAAAACATCAGACTTCATTAAAATGTCACATAGACTAGGTTCCCAATGTGTGAACGTTGATGTTGTTTAGTCCAGTAAATGAAGAAAAGGATCAGAGATGGGTTACACATCAAATACATGTGCAGCGAAAGATTCTTTCGGACATTAACTGCACAGTTGCGTTCAAATTAATAATAATTATTAATAGTATTTACGGCGCTTCATCTTACATCATAAGCTCTAAGCGCTTACAAATACAGAAAAGGTTAGAGAAAACATACATAAACAATAAGAAGATGAATATTGCAATAAGTATCATGCACTTTCTAACACACACACACACACACACACACACACACACACACACACATACGATCCCGACCACACACACACAGAGTCTCACAACAACGGACACAACAGCATGCGCGCGCACATACACACACACACATGCACGCACGCGCGCGCGCGCGCGCGCACACACACACACACACACACATAGTCACACACACACACACACACACACACACACACACTAGTTGCACACACATTTGTTACATCTTTTCCAGCAGACCTGGCGGTCGTGCGTTAATCAATTCGTGGGATGGAAATGTTCATCCTGGAAAACCCTTTCTGCCCACAAAGCGCTGAACGAGTTAGTGGGTCTATCTGCAGGAAAGTTCAGGTGGTGAAAGGGAGGGTAATAAGGTTCGCCTTCCCTGATGCTGTGCCCGTGACAGACACAGTTCGCTCCCCTTACCGTCATCGGGCTCTCTCGCCAGTGTCGTTTTCTGCCATATTTCTATTTGGTTTTCAGTCTTTTACCCTACCCCCCACCCCCACCCACCCCCCTCCCACCCCCCCCCTTTTTTTTTTTTTTTTTTTTTTTACTTTCCCCTGTTTTTCTACTCTTCGCTGCCAGTCGTGCAGCCTAATTTTTTCTGTGTTTTGCCTCCACTCTGCGCTAGATTTACCAATCGCTTTTTTTTTCTTTTAGAGAGAGAGAGAGAGAGAGAGAGAGAGAGAGAGAGAGAGAGAGAGAGAGAGAGAGAGAGAGAGCGAGAGAGAGAGAGAGAGAGAGAGAGAGTCAAAGTAGATAAAAATCCAAACAAACAAGATCAAATTTTCCCCAATTTTCGGCTTTTGTCGCCTTCCTCAGGGCCATACAGACTGTAAAAGTCAAAAACGCTCGCATTCTTCACCCTCAGTCCGTGAGCACGAAGCACGTTTATGTGCGCAGCTGGATAAAGGCACATGAATCGAAATGTTTTAAGTATGAACTAAAACATAGCGCATCAACAGGGAGCATAAAGTGAGGGGCGGGGGGGGGGGGGGGGGGGAGGAGGGGGGAGGGGTGCAAATGGGACGAAAATGACAACAGCAGGATGGCCATAATGTTCAATCGCCACCACAGACCACCACATTGACATATGCAACGTGAGAGAGAGAGAGAGAGAGAGAGAGAGAGAGAGAGAGAGAGAGAGAGAGAGAGAGAGAGAGAGAGAGAGAGAGAGAGAGAGGGTGTTCCACGTTCGGAGAAGGAGAAAAAAAGAACAACTTCCACCAAGTGCTGTTTACATAGGTATGAAGTAAAGGCAGGAGAAACATTAGCAACCTGTTGCATTGTTGTAAGGGATAAGGTCAATGTGCACATGCTCAAACACACCCAAACGCACGAGCGCGTGGGTCACACACACACACACACACACACACACACACACACATGCATACACACACACACACACACATAAACAGAATAGAGCTTTACAAAAATAAATGTTCCTTTATCCTTGTATGAAATAGCCTTTTAGGTAAAAAGCATCATGGGAGTGATACGAAGACAAAAAGAGTGTCCAAACACCATCAAGGACAACAAGGGAAAATTCTTTAAGAAGCTTGTAAAATATAAAACGGGACATAATCTCCATCAGGAACGGATTTTGAAGAGTCTGATCTTTAGACTCAGACTTGATGCATACAAAACAAAATATTGTAAAAATGCTATCTGCATTTGTGGCCAAAATATTACTCCATGTCATCTCTCTTTGCAGAAATACTAAAAAAAAAAAATATTTACCTACTTGGTTATTAAGTTTGAACCCATCAATCGCGAATTTTTTTGGACACTTTTGGGAACGAAGCGAAGGCTATAGAAGCTGTTAGGGCAATTGTTAAGAGTCCAGTTGCACATTTACTTTGATTCTCGAGTTACTTGTTTGATTTGTTCTCTTTTTATGTCAATTGTTAAAAATATTTTGTTTCTTTAAAAATGTTCAGATATGAATCCAGGCTAAAGTAGTTTAACGTCGTGCCGGTAGATTAGAATGGGGTTAAAGTGATGGTCACTTATTGGTATTTCATTAATTAGATAGAATATGCATGCAAAGATTAGCATACTACACTACCTCCACACTTCATACACTTTTAATGACATTTTAAAAAACAACACATAAATTTATGCCCCCCCCCCCCCCCCCCCCCCCCCCCCCCCCCCCCACACACACCACACACACACACACACATACACGACATACACATACACCGGTTCCTTTTACATGTTTGTTTGTTTTTTTTTTTTTTTTTTTTATTTTTTGTCTTTGTTTGTTTGCCTGTTCGTTTGTCTCTTGTTTTTGTCTAAGATCACTATAACAGAGAGACATACAAACAGACAGAAACAGAGAGGAGGGAAGGGGGAATTTCCAGGATAGATAATTAGAGCGCGGGGGAATTTTGAGGGGAAGGAGAGATAGAAGGCAGAAATGGTGAAAGGGGGGGGGGGGGGGTAATGGGGGGGGATGGGGGGGGGGGGGGGGGAAGAGCTGGGAACTAAAAAGAAGAGAGGAGTTACTCAAGGGCGTTGAGGCCAAATGGATAAATAGTTTTCGAGTTTGCTCCTCCAGAATTTCCCTCTTAGAATCCGGATGTTATGATCATTTGAAAATACTTTTTCTATGGATTTAGCATTGCGTGTCCTGAAGCGTGTGTCTGGCAGTGTTAAAATGGCGAGGGATGCGAGTGCCTGTGTTCTTTGATATATGTGATCTATATAAATAAAAATCGAGTTTTGAGGGCGGTTTTTTTTTTTTTTGTGGTCTCTCCAACATACTGCGCATTCTTACATGTGCGACCGAACAACAAATAAATTACACTGGCAGTGTGACACGACATACTGATGTCTGATCTGGAAAGTCTCTCGCTGTTACATCACTCTTAAACCTAGAAGTACGGATTAAGTGTTCCCTGCACAAAACACAAGATTCGCTACATTTTCAACTTCCTGGGTCTTGGCTACCAGAGGTGCTGAGTGGGGGAGAAGATGGCATCAGGATGCCCTCGGTATCCTCTCCCCCCACCAGCGGGACCTCAGGAACTGCCTTCGTCATCCTTGGGCTGGGGTGGAGAAGGCTCTGGTACTCCTGTAGCCACTTGCGCAAGGGGAGGGTTAGAGGGGTTAGGGGTCACACTAAAAGGGACTCTACTTGGAGGGGGTTTGGGGTCTGTATTGAAGCGTTTCTGTCCTGGGTGTGGAACGGACTCGGTTGATAGCAGCTTGGACGATATCGTTAGGATATTCACGCCGTGTGAGAAACATTGCAATTTCTGTGCACTTTCTTTTCTAGAAACTCTAGAAGGAGGTGAACAAACACGGCGTGCTCGGAGAAAAAGACTATAGGGGATGTTTTTCTTGCAGTGTTTGGGATGGCAGGAGTTGAAGTGGAGATGGGCATGAGAGTCAGTGGGTTTATAAACCATGTCGGTTTTCCAGGTATCGACTGCGCAGTTTCATGGCTAAGTCAAGAAAAGATATCTCAGAAGGGGATGGCTGAACTGTACAACTAATCAAGGGATGAACAGAGTTGATGTACTGACAGAAGGGTGTCCAGGTGGTCTGCTGAACCTGTCCATAATAGAAAAATGTCATCAATAAACCTACGCCAGAAGTCACTGGGAACGGGCGTAGGTGCGTTGTTAAAGTAGTGAAGCTTCTAGCATCCCCATAAACAGACTGGCGATGGTGGGTGCCAATGGTGTGTCCATTCCTGTTCCCGACACCTATATATATAACTTTCATCACAGAAAAGACATCGCTTAAATGAAGATTGTTTTTGTGTATACATCTCAAAGAGTGAGTTTCACATAGGCAGTCATATATTCCTAAGAGTATTAACTTTAACTGATATAAAACATTATGTACTTTATTTGCGACATGGAAAATAACTTATAACGAGCAGTGCTTTGACTTGCACGTCAGTACCCTGTCTGAGGACAAAATAGGAGTCTAACCACCTTAAGAATTCTAAGAGTCAGGTGACTGCTTAATAACAATCGCCAACGAGAGCTCTACTTTTTGTTAGGTCCATGAACTGAGTTCACTTTTAAAGCAACCATACGATGTAATCGAACCAAACATGATATCCTTGACAGCAGCAACATTCATCACTCACTCACTCACTCACTCATTCCCCTGACCGCTGGGGTCGTTGAGGGGGACGTGATGAGGCAGCCGCCGTTTCTCTCCAGGCCCCTCTGTTGGCAGCTGTCGTGAGGACATCTGGCATGGTCATTTTGATCCAATCCTTTATGTTTTCGGACCAGCTCTTGCTCTGCCGTCCTCGTCGGCGCCCTCCTTCAACGGTACCTTGGAGGATGGTCTTGGAGAGAGTGTCGTGACGTATGACGTGGCCAAACCATGCCATCTTCCGTCGTTTGACGCGGTTGCCCGTAGTGTTTCGTGGGGCCCAACTAGGTTGGTGACCAGATTACGCACATAGTGACACTGGTTGATCGGCCACGGCACAGCGTTGTTAAAATGATACAGGGCTGCATTCTTCCAAAGTTGGTCCGGGAGAGGGGGAGGGGGGAGGGGGGGTATAGATAGCAGAGGGATGGTGGTGGCGGACCACGGGGATAGCAGAGCTGGAAGCATGGATTGGGGCTTGGAGAGTTGTGGAAAAACATTCCAAAGAGATTTCAAATGCCCTACCTCCTGTCATTGTCTTAGCGCAGGGCAATTAAAAAAAAAAAAAAAAAAAAACGTCAAATTAATGTTCAACACATACTATCGGGAGCAGATCAAGACGCTGACATTGTGCTATGGATTACAAACGTGAGCAACGGTTTCGTAGCCTCTATTTATCATAAAACGTCATTTTACATACGAACTACCAGGCTCTCTTGATTAACCTAAAACTGATCACACACACACACACACACACACACACACACACACACACACACACACACATATGCATGCACGCACGCAAGCACATGCATGCACACGTTTCTGTCTTTTTCACACACACACACACACACACACACACACACACAATGTTGTGCGAACATGCGTGCGTGCGCGCGCGCGCGCGCGCGCGCGTGTGTGTGTGTGTGCGTGCGTGCGTGTCTTGAGGCCTAGATCTAGATCTACGACGAAATGTATTGTTCAGTCACTTTGAATGAAAGTCGAAAGTAAGACCACTTAGCCTACCTGTCTAACGAAACCGAAGCCTTAACGGCAAATTTGGCTGGTCAGTCAGAATCTTACCCAAGCCTTGGCCGTTGTTTCTTTACGCCGACATCGGCGTTTTCTCCATCTGTGTAGTTCTATGGTTCCATGTAACACGACTGAGAACTGCATCACCTCATTTTTGCTTTTCCGTCTGCAATTTTTGCTGCAGGAAGTGACTGCAAAAACTTTCAGTGCGAATGACTGTTATTTACTAAAAATTTTGGACTTTTCCGTAAACGAATTTAGAAGCTGCTCACCTTAAAGTCAGCTTTAAGTTTGTTTTCATGGGATCCAACCTGCTGAAGGTGAAAGTAAGCAACTTCATAGCTGGCAACTTTCGCATAGTTGTCGACTGTTCTAGTAAGGTTTCGTGCGAGAGATCGCTGGAGAGCACACTGTTTTCCAGTGTCCAGCATCAAACAGTATGCGCAAATCTAGCAACACTTGATAAAAAAAAAAAAAGAAGAATATCCTCCAAGACCGTTTTACAGTCATAT
This sequence comes from Conus betulinus, assembly GCA_016801955.1. Lineage (NCBI taxonomy): Eukaryota > Metazoa > Mollusca > Gastropoda > Neogastropoda > Conidae > Conus > Conus betulinus. Next base: position 35,488 of record JADBJO010005132.1, read on the forward strand.
CGTCACGTACGAACAGATTTGAAACAAAGGCAAAGACTGAAAGGACACTTAGGAGACCACAGACCTCTGTCAGTGTCGAACGGATTCTGGACCTGCTCTTTGTACAGGACGTTGACCCGGATCTGCAACAACATTTAGCGGGTTCATGCTTCGGTCAGATTTCATCAATTCAACAGTTGGTTTTCTTCTTCTTTTTTTGTTTCTTTTGGTTAATCGGTGTGTGTGTGTGTGTGTGTGTGTGTGTGTGTGTGTGTGTGTGTGTGTGTGTGTGTGTGTGTGTGAGAGAGAGAGAGAGAGAGAGAGAGAGAGAGAGCGTTATTGTGCTGAATCGATCCTGAATCTATTATTTGGTACAGCTCCACACCAAAATCAAACGAGCTTGTTCTTGAGTCAAAGTCACGTTTTTTTTTTTTTTTGTGTTTTTTTTTTTTTTTTTTTTTTCTGCCAAGTTTCGATGAAGACAGTTCCATAGTTTTTACATAGTCTTGCAAAACGGACAGAGAAACAAAGCAACAGGCGTGGATGAAAGTATAACTGCTTCAGAGGTGTAACAAATGCATCGTGCTCCCAGAGACTATGCAGCGGACCAGTTGACGAGCCTTGCACGCATACAGAATGCGAACTTCGCGCACATTTGTGTCCATGCTTACAGAGTGCTGGAAATTGCGCGCGCGCGCGCACACGCACACACACACACACACACACACACACACACACACACACACACACACGCACGCACGCACGCACACACACACACACACACACACACACACACGCACACATGCACGCGCGCGCGTATTCACACACACACACACACACACACACACACACACACACACACACACACGCACACACACACACACACACACACACACACACACATCAAATTACGCCACACGAACGAACACACAAATACAAACACTTTCCACGTCTCTCCCCACCGCACACACGTTCCTCCCTGGTCCTGGCTGTATTGTATGTCGCACGTAACTCACCGAAATCGACTGCCTCCTGTACAGGCCTAATAAATCATCCTGCCGTTGTGCTGTTTACTGCTGTGCAATAAATCACTCACAACTTAACGGCTCTGTCATCTCAAGTTTTGAAATTGACATCACAAATTTGTTGTTGTTGTTGTTGTTGTTGTTCCAGTCAATCTAAAACCATACCAGTTTCCATTTACGTTTAAGAAGACATAAGCCAAACGATTCCTCTCTGCTTTATCTCCCCACCCCCCTCCCTCCCCCGAAGGTACTACGCGGAATGAGCTGTATATTTACTATTCATATCTCCACTGTGAACACTTACTGATAAGTTGTTCTTCACTCCGAACATACTAGCACATTCTTTCGAGGGTTAGGGGGGGGGGGGGGGATCTGTTGCTTCATTATCCGTTGAATTCTCGCCCAGCCGACCACAGAGGACGGATGTAGGGCTGGGGGGGGGGGGGGGGGGGGGGAGCTGACGTGCTCTGATCTCAGCTCATATCTGGGGGGGCGGGAATAGCTTAGTGGTAGAGCGCCGGACTCGTAATCTTGGTGATTCTAACGTTGCGGGTTCGAATCTCCGCCGGGCCGTTTCGGTACAGGGGGATTTTTTCCCCCTCGGAGTTAACATTGGTTCTGACTCCATTTTCCATACAGTCCTTCGAATGAGACTATAATCCAAGGTTCCGTGTGTGAACGCAGGCATAACATCTTGCACACACGTCAAATCCCATCACCAGCTTTCGGGAAGAGAAGGCCAGTTTGGCCGTTGGTATGGATGACACGTTGCACATGACATGCACCTTCTCTGAAGTTGGAGTATGGCTGCCTTAATGGCAGGATAAAGGGGAAAAAAAGGTCATAAACACAAAACTCCACTCCATTTGTTGGGTAGATGGGATTGATCCTTGCCTGTGTCTATACAGGGAGTGTCCACAGGAGTATCAGCCTGCGTACGCAGAAAAAGAAAGAGAAAAAAAAAGCTAACATTTTTTCTCTAGTATTTGTGATGACGTCATCGATTTTAGGTGTGCGTTTATAATGACGTTTAAAAGTTCAGATTTTTGTGGGGATGTTTTCCATTAACGACACTCTCTTAGATTTATCCTTGATCACCATTTTGTTGTATGTCATGCTTCACGTGCGGTGAAGTGACCAATCGGAGAGTGCTCTCTCTGATTTGATGATCTATTTTTTTTCCCCCCTAATACCATGTAGGCTACATACAACCTTGAGGTGTTCAGTCTTCAATCACTGATTTTATCAGGTATGTCGTTAATACGAAGGATGACACGGAAGTCTTATCTATTATGCTTCTGCTTGGTGCTCGCTTGCAACACAAACTTCAGATAAAAAAAAAATCAGCTTTGATGTACTTTTATTTTGCTTAACATGATGTGATGACCAGCGATTTTGTACAACGTGTTCGGAAACATAACGAACGGTGGTTCACACAAAAACAAAGGAAAATAGAACAAACAATCAAACAAACAAACAAACAAAAGACAAACGCCCTAGAGATGTTTCAACACTTCAGCCTCGCGGACATTCCGTCAAAATTTATGTCCAACTGGACCGGTGTAATTATGGAGAGCTACTCTATGTCATATGTGGTCATTTCTAATGGCAGAAAAGTGACCTCGCCGTGCGAGTGTTCACCTGTGTGTCCAAAGGTTACATACGATGTAGGAGCCAACCGTGTTTAATTGTTTGTGAAGAAAATGTTGGAAGAAGATAACAGTCTTCCCAGTTTGAAAAGTGTGCGGAAGTTGCCATACCGACTTTCAAACACACACATGCCTGGCGAGTTGAAGAGTTGTATAGTAAAAGGCGCTGCTACATAAATACGCCGTCTTCTGACAGATAAACGATAGCATCTGCTACGGTTCCTCTGTCAGAAGATGGGGTATTTATAATGTCGCTGTCTTGGCAGCCGACAGGAGAAGCCGACGTCGAATCACGCTCCGTTTGTCAAGGAAGTGGCTCAAGTTCGCCGGAAACGTACGCAATGACTAAAAGCCGAAAACAAACGTGACGTGTTCGTGCAGGCCAAGGACTCGTTCGAATAGATGAAGCGTGTACTCAGCAGCCCAAACATACACTTGTTTAATATTGAATGTGTTTGTGTATGTTGTTGGTGTGTGTGTGTGTGTGTGTGTGTGTGTGCGTGTACTGTGTGTGTGTGTGTGTGTGGGGGGGGGGGGGGGTACGGGTGCGTGCATGCACGCGTGCGTGTGTGTGTGTGTGTGTGTGTGGTGTGTGTGTGTGTGTGTGTGTTGTGTCAACTTTATGACATTCTAGCTAAGGGCTTCCTCGTGGCGGATAAGGCTTGGCCATTACAAGAGCGCCAACCATTACCTTGATTTCTCACCTCCAGATGAAAACCAATCGTAAATATAGTTTTTTTTTTGTGTTTGTTTGTTTGTTTGTTTTTAATCCAAAACCATTTGGGGCAAACAGAGACTGCAAAAATGGACATCTGGTGTCTATCCTGGGCAAAGAATTTCAAGGAAATGTAGTGTAACAAACGATGGGACAAGATGTAAATAATCGATCCACTCTACCATAGATCAAGATCACTTGTTGCGTGCAGGCATTGCATGTTTTTTCTCTCTCTCTTTTTTTTATCGGTTGCTTATTTTTTCAAAATCAGCTCTCGCTCTCTCTTGTCTTGTACTTTAAGGTTTTTACGAAAATCTTGTAGACCTATGGACAACGTGAAATCTGTATTTCTATACAAAGAACTTGGTTAATAACAGAAATATTTCAGATATAATTATTGTTTAAGGGATATAGGCCTACCATGACAAAATCGACATGGAGAAAGATTCTCGCTGAAGGAAAGAACAAATCACACACACACACACACACACACACACACACACATTTGGACACAAGGACAACAGAAAAACATCTTAGATAATCACTTTTGAAGAGATGAACCAGAACGAAATCCAAACAGGACACGATTTTTGCTGCTGGGATCATCAACACAGCAAAGATGTTCTAGTAGAAACTGCAAATATGGTCTAAATCCAAAAATATAGACAAAAGGACATTTCCGAGGAGACAAGTGATCGTTATTCTTCACAATTCGACTGCAAACAAAGGACAATGAACAATCACGCAAAAGAAAAAAAAAAAAAAAAAAAAGGAATCAGTGTATTCGGAATGTCCGACACTAGTTTGTAGTAAACTATCACTGCTCAATGAGAGTCGAGTCGAAATTGCAATTCCTTTCAGTTCATTCGCTGACTGCTAATGCAGCAGGATTTCAATCAACAATAAAGACTGCACAAGTTTGCTGCCTTTCAAAATGGTCGACTAGGCTTCTTCAATGTCCACAAATGTCTAAACGTTCACTCAGCGAAATCACAATTCCATTCTGAAAAATAGGCTTTATTTGATTTCTTGAATACTGTTATGCGTGTTGTAATAAAGTTTGTTCAATGAACGTCTGGATATTTTTGTTTGAATTCTGACGAGCTGAAAAGAAACCGTTTGTGTTTGCTATCTGTTCACTGAATTCCGACGAGTTGAAAAGAAACCGTTTGTGTTTGCCATCTGTTTTAACTCGGGGAAATCTTTGCACCCACCTATTCTTTCGGTCTACCTGTCACAAATGGACGGAGCAGGAGTAAGCAGGTGGATAAGACAACCTTTTTGAGGAAAAGGAGAAATCTGGATTCAAGTCAGTACAAAAATTCCGTCTCATATAAACCAGCAACACAACAGCCTAACGCCAAACAATTATAATTCACTATCATACTTTGGTTGTTCCATCTCAACACGGAACTCAAGCAAACATCTGTGACAGATATTTTTTCTTATATTGATTTTGCTTTGAAAGTTACTTTCTGCTTGATTTGTAGTCCAGTCAGGTATTTGCTTTAATCTGATATTGTTAGTGAGTGTAGGTTGGTTTTGTTTATTCGTTTGTCTGATTGTTTCCTGATGTTATGTACACCACCCTCCGCTCACTTCCAGCCCCCCCCCCCCCCCCCCCCCCCCCCCCCCCCACACACACACACACTTGTATGCAACATGAACAAATTCTATCTATCTCCCTCTATTTGTCTGTCTATCTCTCCTTTTTCGTCTAATATCACATAGTTTGTGAAAAGACGTTAAATTAAAGTACTACTACTACTGTCATGCTGGAAACATACCAGTTCACAAACGCAGGGCCCAGTCAGCCAGTGAATCAAGAAGTTGTCTCAGGAGCAACCAGGAACTACTGCTTCCAGAACACAGCTTCTACCTCAACAATGGGATTTTGACTTGCCGTCAAGACTTCATTGAGTTAACGCTCAATTAGCCTATAAAGTCTTGACGGCACCGGGTTGCCGTCATTCGGAACATCGTTTGACGTCACGACGGCACCCGACTGCCGTCGGCAAGGTACGATTTTTTTTTTTTTTTAATCGCATAAGCAAAATTGGCGGGAAACAACTTTTGCAAGAAACTAGAGTCATTTTTGGCATTAATTCCTTCCCTTGGACCATGTTTTCATGGTCAGTTCGACGGTTTCAGCGCTTTTTTTTTTTTTTTTTTTTTTTTTCCGAGTCACTATGTGGCAGTATTTTCGATTCTGATTTTTTTTCTTTCCAACTTCATTTTTATGCATTTATCTTCTGAGTATATTACAGCTGTGACAATGTTTGCTGAGACCGAGTGAACATATATAGGGTGAATCATGTGGTTCAAAAAAATTTTTTTCACATACTGGTTTGGATACTTTACTGGGAGCATTTTCTACATTGAAGTGATGAATCAACACGCTAATGGTGATATATTTTGAATTTGATTTTTGGCTTCTTTTTTTTAAACAGCAAAAAACATGCGATTTCAGGAGTCGGCAAGCACAATTTCACTGCGACTCCACTGCGAGTTAAGCCGCACAGATAACAAGAAGTCAACTAAATTTCATGACTGATTCTCAACTTGCCCACATCCCTTGGTGACAGTGAAAATAGTTTTGAATTTATTTAGCACATAGTTTTGTGTCTGACAAATTGGCATCAATCTTAACATCTGACACAGTTTTATTTTGACAAGACGGAACCGGAAGTATTATGAGTGAAATAACATCATTGCCATCATCATCATCATCATCAATCATCAAACTCACACGTGTAGGGAGAGGTCACACGTTAACTTGCCCGCAATCAAGGAATGACGTCATGGCAGACATCATCCACAAAAGCAACCTCTTTGTTAACGCAGCTGTGTGCCTCGTTAGTGACAAAAACATTTATCCACCCACCATACCATAGCAGAACAGACGGCAGACATTTTTTGTGTGGAATCTCAGTTGAATCAGGGTCTGCAGATTAACACCTTTTCCCAGCACAAAGCAGCCTTGAGAAGCAAGTCTTTAGCCTTTTGTCAGTGAATCTGATTTTGCTGTCGCTCGGTAAGATGGGAAGCGTTGTGGGTCGTGATTTGCATTTAAATTCCAAGCAAGAGCTTTTTTACTTTTCATTTGATCTGGCCCACGTTGGCTCCCATGCTCAGTCTAAGTATGATCACGTTAGGGAGCTGGGCTAGGATATGACCCGCGTTTTTGTTTTCATTTCTGAGGAATTCAAGTATTTTCATTACCAGTACCGCGCTTTTCAAGATATGTTTATCACCCAGAAATAACATTATATGACCTGCATACAGTGTTAATTTACATTTTTGGGGTTAGAAATTGAAAAAGAAAGTAGGAAAATGAAAGTATATCTTTTTACAATCCCCCCCCCTTTTTTTTTTTTTTTTTTTTTTTTTTTTTTTTAAGGATTAAATGGGACTACCATCGCAGTTTTCACAGTGGGCTGACTATATTACACAGCTTCGTGAACTGGCTTGGAGCATTTGTAGAACATCTTCCGTTTTGGAGATTTTATAGTGTGCAAGTGTCAAATAAAACATACTGCACTAACAGTAAACTGCTTTGTATTCTGTTGACTGCTGATCATAAGTCGTAGAAAGCTACAACATTTGCCTTGGATACAACTGTATTGTATCAGTTAGCTTGCCTGAGAGCGACAGTTAATTGACTTTAACGAGGGTCGGGCGTACGGTCTCATTTGACATTAATTTAGTTCATTTTGTGTGCTTTGCAATGCACAACGAAAGTCAGTCATGTTCATGAGACAGACGATTTCAAGGTAACACAATACAGCACGCCATTATATTTTCTTCATAGATGAAAATAAAATTAACACACAGCGAGGCAAACATATACAGGTTTCTAAAATGAAACACTCTAAACAAACAGAATATAACCCTAAGTCCTGTTGCAGCGCAGATGGCGCCTGTCAGTATTTCATCGCAAGAGAACACTACGGACAAGTCTAGCACTGATAAGTGGAAGCAGAGCGCATCACAGTTTCTGGCGCAGCATCATGCTTGGAGAATGCAGCGTTCCATCAGTGTGTTATTGAACGTTCAACTGGCCATCTACGTGTTCGATGGTCCCATAGCATCGACAAATGGAACTGTCGACTCGTAATTCTTGTACCACCCTACCAAGTCGTGCATTTTCGAATCAACGAATGCAAAGGTAGACTTGTTCTGCATTTCGCAGAACATTTGAGCGTCATTGACGAAAATGCTTATAAAATAGATGGCTGGGATGACGCATACGCATCTTTCCGAGATCTATACAGCATGACGGACAGTGTCGAAGTTAAAGTATCTGAAGCAAGCTGCCCGTGGGTTTGTCCTAGGCAAAATCACTCTGTGTCTCTGTTTTTTTCTGCTGTAAAGCAGATCTGAGAGAAAACGCTTGGACCTGCAGGTAATTCATCTGTCTTCTACTGCCGGTGAGTTGACTGATTTTGTTTTGTGTTCACTGTTTTTTTAAAAAAAAACACAATGTATGGTTGTGGCAACAATTTTGAGGATTTTGTCCTCGAAATTCTGTTATGGACAGCAGTAGCTCCTCTCTCCCTCTCTCTCTCTCTCTCACACACACACACACACACACACACACACACACACACACACACACACACACACACACACACACACACACAACACACACAACACACATGCATGCATGCACACACATGCATCACACACACACTCATGCTCACACACACACACACACACACACACACACACACACACACACACACACACACACACACACTTTTTTTTTTTTTTTTATGCACACATGCGACGCACTCATGCACGCTCACACCCATAAACTCGCACTTATAAACACAAACAAGTGTGTCACGTGCACACGCTCAAGTACATGAATATGATAATTCCATTTTCTTTTTTTTTTTTTTTTGAGTGTGAGAAGTTTTCTTTTTTATATTTGTTGTCATTTCAGTATTTCCGAGTGTCGACATTTCGTGAAAACGGGTAAATTTGTGAGCTTTAGTGTTTTAAGATGTAACTTCATCCCAGGTTGCCCACTTGAATACCTTACTGTATGAGGATATGCAGTATGAGGATTTTTCTTTTTCAAAAACATTCTTCTGTGAGATCTTATACTTGATTTAATCTGAGAAGGGAAGAGTTTGGAATCATCATGAAAAGAGCCGATGAATTCAAAGTTTGAAATTATTTGGCCCATTTCATAATTGCTCTTGCGTAATACTGACACTGACTCTCATGGTGTACAAGATTTTGTTGTTGTTGTTGTTAATTCTAAGTTTTTGACAGTTTCAGTTTTCCTGCTGACATAGTTGTCATGTTGACCACACTATTTTTCTCATTTTCTTTCTTATTCCTTGTTACGTCCTTTGTGATTTCAAATTACAATCTCACTCAGACTATTACTTCGACCACTGACAAGCTCAGAAAAAAAAATTAGGCCTTGTGAATTAAAGCAATTTAAAAAGGATATTAATAGTACCATGGACAGGGAACAGGATATCAATAGCACCATAGATAGGGAACAGGATATCAATAGCACCATGGATAGGGAACAGGGTATCAATAGTACCATGGATAGGGAACAGGATATCAATAGTACCATGGATAGGGAACAAGATATCAATAGTACCATGGATAGGGAACAGGATATCAATAGTACCATGGATAGGGAACAGGATATCAATAGTACCATGGATAGGGACAGGATATACCATCAATAGTACAATAGATATATGGATAGGAACAGAGTATCAATAGCACCATGGATAGGGAACAGGGTATCAATAGCACCATGGATAGGGAACATCATAGTACCATGGATAGGGAACAGAGTATCAATAGTACCATGGATAGGGAACATGGATCAACAATATATCACCATGGATAGGGAACAGGATATCAACAGATGGATATAGGGAACAAGATATCATAGCACCATGAATAGGGAACAGGATATAATAGTACCATGGATAGGGAACAGGATATCAATAGTACCATGGATAGGGAACAGGATATCAATAGCACCATGGATAGGGAACAGGATATCATACCACCATGGATAGGGAACAGGGATATCAATATGGATAGGGAACCATGGACCAGGGATAGAACAGGATATCAATAGCACCATGGATAGGGGGATAGGGAACAGGATATCAATAGTACCATGGATAGGGAACACAGGATATCAATAGTACCATGGATAGGGAACAGGATATCAATAGCACCATGGATAGGGAACAGGATATCAATAGCACCATGGATAGGGAATCAATAGCATATCAATAGTACCATGGATAGGGAACAGGATATCAATAGTACCATGGATAGGGAACAGGATATCAATAGTACCATGGATAGGGAACAGAGGATATCAATAGTACCATGGATAGGGAACAGGATATCAATAGTACCATGGATAGGGATAGGGATACACAGGATATCAATCAATAGGGAACTGGATACCATGGATAGGGAACAGGGTATCAATAGTACCATGGATAGGGAACTGGATATCAATAGTACCATGGATCAATAGTACAATGGATAGGGAACAGGATATCAATAGTACCATGGATAGGGAACAGGATATCAATAGTACCATGGATAGGGAACATGGATATCAGGATATCAATAGTACCATGGATAGGGAACAGGATATCAATAGTACCATAGGGATAGTACCATGGATAGTGGAACAGGATATCATATACCATGGATAGTACCATGTACCATGGATAGGGAACAGGATATCAATAGTACCATGGATAGGGAACAGGATATCATCAATAGAACCATGGATAGGGAACAGGATATCAATAGTACCATGGATAGGGAACAGGATATCAATAGTACCATGGATAGGGAACAGGATATCAATAGTACCATGGATAGGGAACAGGATATCAATAGTACCATGGATAGGGAACAGGATATCAATAGTACCATGGATAGGGAACCATATCAATAGCACCATGGATAGGGAACAGGATATCAATAGTACCATGGATAGGGTGTGGGATATCAATAGTACCATGATAGGGAATAGGGTCTGTTTAGTACCATGAGAAGCCTAGGGAACGGGGTATCATCCTACCATGGATAGGGAACAGGGATCACTATGTCATAGAAGAATTGACGTGTTTGTGTGCATATCCACAATGGGAGATAAAGAGTCATCAGTGTTCTGTTTTGAGAACCTCCCACATCCAGGAAAGTGTATCACTATGTCATGCCTACATTGACGTGTTTGCGTGTATACAGGAGTGACGGGGGGAAAAGCTACAAGTTTTTCACCTCAAACAGGAAAGTTACATACGTATTGAGTACTGAGCGCTGGAGAGGTCTATAGTATGTTAATACAGACTGAGCGCTAGATGAGTATGGTATGTTAATACAGAGTGTAGGAATAAGGTCCCTATCCCATTTTGTCTGTTCACTATTTGCAATGACACTTCCTTGCCTGAAACTGAACCTACTATGCAGGGTATGTACAGACACCCGGGCTGGGTGGATCTACCCAATACCCTGCACTAATGAGAAGCTGTGTCACCTCAGCCGGCCGAGTGACATCATCATCTTCATTAGTTATCTCATCTAGAACATTGCCGTTGGTAAAAGTGTGCCCACTTACCTTGGTCATTGTGGCTCAAGGCAGAGTTCTCTTCAAAAACTCAAATCGTTTCTGTTTCCTGCGTTTGTATTCCCAAGTGACTTTGGCATTCAAAGAAATCAGGAGTTCCTCATATCCTTAGCCTTTTCCAACGGCCTTGATGCTTCTGAGCACACTGGATTCCGCCTTCGCTTCTCGTTCCACTCAGAAAAGTTGAAAACCCAAGCGAGTGCTGGGCCCAGTGTTCCCAATAGCGCGTGAAAGGCCAGCCGTCTGGAGCTGCTCAGCAGCAGCTGTTTGGCCTGATCTGTTTCAGCACTTCCCCTGCGACCTGGATCCGCAGTGTGCACACAGCGAAGATGAGGCCCCTTGCCCCTACACCTCAGAAAAATGTGGACCGGATAAAGTAACGCTGAAATAGGTTTTGTTTATGTCAAAGATGCTAAACGCAAAGTGTGGAGGTGTAAGATGGTAGAATATTGCAATGAGAATATTTGGATAGTACATTGCAATGATGATATTTTCTTGGCACTGTGCACAATAGCATTTCTTTTCATGTGATCCATTTTCTCATTCCACACATATTTGCTGTGCGAAAATGGGGTGTAAACATTTTAAACAATTCTCCTTGAAAAAATCTCATTGTAAAGGGACAAAATCAATGTACAAGAAAACAAGCTCACACTGAAGAGAATGAAAACACAGTTTTGTTGTCAAATAAAAACAAAAAAACAAACAAAAAAAAAAACCCACTAACGCCCACCCTATCACCACCACATCGACAACCAAAACGATCAAGGAAAGAGATTCATTAGATCATGCACCCAGATGATGAATGCGTAGGTGTGTACGATACAAAATGTCTGGGTTTGGTTATGTACTTATGACAGCTGCTAATTGATTATGAGGTTCCGGAGAGCCATCGGGGCTTCAGAAGCAACCGTAGCATTGCGGATATGATTCTTGTTGTCAGACAGCTACAACAGAAGTGCTTAGAACAGCATCACAACTTGTTCATCTCCCTTTTTTAACATTTTTATTTCATTAAGGCTTTTGACACAGCGAATAGACCGGATCCCTGGTCCTTCGTATCCAAATTAGGCTGTCCCCCTTTCCACGCCGACATGATAGCCAGGTTGTGGAAAATGGAAATATTTTAAAAACCGTTTTCAGTCTCAAATGGAGATAAACAAGGATGTGTTCTGACAGCTACCCTCTTTGGTTTGCTTTTTGCAACCATACTTGCATCAGCTTTTCTGACACTGCAATCGTGGGATGAAAGAAAATTAAAGATATTGAACGGAAAAAATAGGAACTGTAGAGGAAAATAAAATGGCGGGGAGTACTATGAAGATCATACACTACACACACACACACACACACACACACACACACACACACACACACACTCGAAAAATATCCTTATACTTAGGGCACAGCGTAATTAAATTTTGCCAGCAAGCTGGAGAAAAAGTCATTTTAGGCCTCGTTTGCATCTAGGTATGTAGGTAAAGTTTTGCCAAGCAGTGGCAAAAAGAGAAAAGGTGAGAAAAAAAGGAAGAAAGAAAAAAAAAGAAAGAAAGAAAAGAGAAAAGGCTCACTCAGTCACAACAGCGAACGTACACCACTTCAACAAGGGAGGAAGGGAGGAAGCTACCGTGTGTTCTTAGTGGGAATTCTTATAGTTTATTTGTTGTCCCGAAACAAACATAGGAAACCACGGAAAAACACGGAAAGGAATATGAGTTTGAATAAGCTAAGCAAATGCAGACATGCATTCAACTGAAGAGAGTGAAACCCCCTTGAAGTAATGCACCCAAATCATTTTCTACTGTCACAGAGAAGCTCTTCAGATTTTCAGACACCCTTGTTACCCAAGAGTGCATTCTTTTGGTTGCAACTTGGAATTAAGATAAATACGTTCTCGAATTGGCTTAGAGCGTCAAACAGGTGTGTCTGATTCTAATTCCTCTGCCAAAATGAAAGGCGAGCTATAAGAGAAGTAGTTAAGTGTACACGATGCCCTATTTTCTCAGCTTGAAATCGCTCGTCGTGACATGCTGGTTCAGCTAAAAGCTGGACATGCCAGTGACACTGTGCAAGAAACAAACATACAGTGAACGGAGGGATCCTTGGTTCTTCATGTGATGACCTCCTTCTGCCTTAAAAAATTTGCTGACATTTTGTTTTTAACATTCATGAACATTTTGTATCTTTGTAGATGATTTATTTTCTCCCCGTCAAAATGCAAATTCAGATGGTGTCTTCTTGCTTTGAGTAATTATCGTCAAAAGTGTTCTAATGGATAACTGTGGAAGATATACTTTGAGTGCAGCTGAAAAGCCAAAGATAACTGATAGACGATGGTTGGCACTCAGTCATTTAAACCTGAGAGATCTGAAGTGAAGCAAGTTACAGCATTGCAAGCAATTTCAACAAATAGTCTGGTGTATTAATTGAAGAAAACTCAATTGTCCAGTAGCCTACTGTTGATTCCCCGATTATCTTAAAAGTTGCCGTAATCAATAGTCTCAAGTCATAATGAAAGAACGCATGTCGAAATATCAATCTCAACATGACTTACATTCGAAATCAAGACATGTCTTCGTCAGTGAATCCTTCATCACTAACTTCATACATACATACATACATACATACATACATACATACATACATGCATGTATGCAGTTTCCTTTTTAATGCATGTGTATTGTCAATCTGTATTACAAATAGACGCTGGGGGAAGATGCTACATCTACAAAATTCACAGAGATCGTCCACTTCGTGGTAAGCACGGTGCACAGATATGCCGAGGACACAGGGCTTCCTTGGTCAGTTTGGAGACTCCCCAGGAGTACAGGACCTTCATGGAGGTTTTGAAGCGGGCGGCTCCTGGTAGCGCAAAAATCGGTCTGGCTTCAGTTCAAGGAGAAAGGAGCTTTCATAATACTATGTAACGGTTTTAATCATTTCTTTTCCTGAAAACCTCATTTTATTTAAGCAGTTTTATTTACACAGCAAATGAATTTTGTCAAGATATCTTTTCCTTAGCTGACTCTTGCTCAAGATTGTTGAGTGTACTGGGAGCTCAGACTGAAAGCCGAGGAACATTTTAGTCGAATTTCTTCCACTTCATGGATGGTTTTCTACGGGTGTTACGTAACGTTCCTGACCAGCTCTGAAGGTTTGTGTCAGCTGGTCCTGGTCGATACTGGGGTAGACGACGAAGGGAAGTGAGTATGGTGCTGGTATGAAATCCCAGAGCCGAGTGAAACGCTGTGGCACCATTTCAGTCACCTTCACTCTGAGCAGTCATCATCACAATGTCCCGCTGTCTGTGGCCCTTTATGTCCTGCTGCTGACCTCAGTTGTGACTTCTCCTCGTAGCTGTTAGGAGGTCGTGTCCAGATGTGTTGTTGACAAGGTCATGTGGGGCACTCATCATGCGGGGTGGGCGACTTATTGTCGGCAGCTGAAGGCATTGTACACGGTATCTTTGGTATGCTGGATCGGAACAGGTACCACAGACACTTTCACAATGACGCGGCCGTAATGCAGTGTTTCCCTTGGTGGGTTGCCTCATGACGGCATACTAGTAGTCGCTTTTTTTTCTTCCAGCAAAATCGGTGGTCAGGCTGTGGCAGGAAGAATCTGTGCGTGGGTTTGTACGAAGAGGCCTTGAGCGAGCTTTATAGGAAGATAGGATATCAACAGACCAGGGAAAATGAAACAGCCAAGCTAATTTTGTTTTCCTGTTTGTTGAAATCCCAGCTATTGGCGAAGTGCACAGAGTTCTGAATGAGAGAGAGAGAGAGAGAGAGAGAGAGAGAGAGAGAGAGAGAGAGAGAGAGAGAGAGAGAGAGAGAGAGAGATCTTAAATTAATGAACATGAAGAGGACACTGAAATGAATCTCGTTTTCAAAACTGGATCTGTCAATTGGACAGGTCTTGTTGGCACTGCTATTGCAGTGCCTGAGACCTATCAAGTGGTCCAATCTGAAATGGCAACATACATCTCTTGATTACTTCTGTTGAATAATTATGAGATATAATTCAGCCATAATCACATTCTTGAAGTTTCTTGAAACCATGTATCGTTCACTTGAATGTGTACGATTGCCGGTCTACAAGAGCTTTCTGTGTCAACTTCACTTTTGGGGAGGAGGGGGGGGGGGGGGGATGGGAGTGTGGAGAGGGGACTGTCTCTTTTTCCGTTCTACCCCAGTGGCAGTGCACCCACGCTGCTCACTCTGCCCCACCCCACCCCCTCCTCCATCCACAGTCACAGACTGGCTTCTGGCAGCCCAGCAGCAATCCAAAGGGAGCAGTCAATGTGAAGCCCGTCCTGAAGCAACCCCCCCCCCCCCCCCCCCTTCTCTCTCTCTCTCTTCCATTTCTTCTGCATGTTGTTATTGCTGTTGTTGTTTTTCAAATCTCGGTTCTACGAATTCATTTTATTTTCAGGTATTCAAATACTCTGAGGTGGGAAGAGTGGTTCGGTTGTTTTCTTTTTGCCTGAAGAAAAAATTGCTGGCTTCTCATAGGTATAGATGTGGCAAAATAGAATTCCCTGTCATCAAATTCTATTTACCCAGTTGTGATACATTAGCAGATGCCGTGTTCTGTGAAACTCCGGTCTCAGACGAACAACACAACAGCATACCTGTTCACTTTCCCGCACCCCGAAATACGACGAAACTGAATGTTCATCTCAGCACTTGTCTCATGGAGCACTTTACGCACGAATTACTCGCCTGTGATTCGAGAACTCGCTGCAGGGGGCTGAAAAGTACTGCAGAGATATATAGAGTGACTTGCAGTGTGTCCCAAGGACCAACACAGCCGTACTTTTATTGTGACATATCTATGGAGTTTGTGCCCTACAGTCTGGTATGCGATTTCCGTGATGATTGTTCCAATACACGTGACGAAGACTTCTGTGAACATCTTCCATGCAAGGAAGACATGATCTCTTGTGGACAAGGACAGGTCAGGTGTTATTTCGTTTCTATGATCCCCTGTTCTCTCCTTACATTTCACCTTTTTGCAACTAAACATCTTGAAAAAATCCATCTGACATTTCTTCTCCCCCACCCCCCAACACACACACACACACACACACACCTTTTTTCTGAAAGCAGCATACTGGCAAAGAATTTTTTTTTTTTTTTTTTTTACTACCATTATTTTCTTTTTATCCACATTCTCAGTTGTGGGGGAGAAAAAGGCCACAAAACAATTCTTCTGTTTCTCAATACTCACTATGTAAAAATACAGAGAGGACAGAGATAAAGTAAATTGATTATTGTCTTGTTAACTCGGCTAACTTCAGTGCATTGTGATGATACACTGAAAAATCCAACTATCCTTAAACATAGCAAAGTACTTCTGAAATCATGCACTTCTGAGAAGTATTTGCTTTTCCCACACACATCATGTAATATCGTTTGTAATACTGGTGCTAAGACTTTTCGAAATAATTGCACACACGTAAGCATTGACCTTTACACACAGAGATGAGTCCAATGTAAAACTTTGAAATTGTTAACTGAGATTAAAGGCTTTCCCGCATGTGCAAAATGATAAAGTGTTTTCTTTTCTAAATTTTTATTCTTATTTGTAATCTGCATTCTGTACATTAGAGGGAGGGAAATTCTAATAGAAATGCTGATTTCTGATGTCCCCACTTCCGTTACAACTTCCGCAGATGGAAAGTGCTCAAATATGTGTATAAGATCTGTTGTCATTGTCTTTTGTTCAGTGTATAGATAAGGACAAACAGTGTGATGGGTTTCAACGACTGCCTGACGACCATTGACGAGGCAAACTGTCTTTACTCCCGCACACTACACATTTTACGATATAACACCCCCTGCTGTGTCAATTTTGACATAGCTGGAGGATTCAGCTTGGCTCCTCTACCAGAGAACAACACAAGGTGCCCAGACACTCACTTTCAGTGTCATCACAACGGTTACTGTCTACCCGTTTATGTTAGGTGTAATGGCATGTTCGACTGTCCAACTCATGAGGACGAAGTTGATTGCAGGAATGACAGAACGTGCGCAGGATTTTATCGATGTCGCGAGAGTTACCACACAATCTGTTTACATGTCAATCACCTGTGTGACGGTTTTGACCAGTGCCCTCTGCATGATGATGAACTGATGTGCAGCCTGACCTGTCCTCAGCCATGCATGTGCTATGGATTGGCTTTTCACTGCAACCACCCGTTCCACATTAGCTCCTTTCCACAGCTGCGTTTTCTGGATGCTGGAGGTAGTGGAATCCGTCTTGACGAGATTATAAACAGCACCATGCTGATCCACCTGGGTGTGCAGGCGTGTGTGGTGGAAAACATTAACTACAGTTATTTTACATAATCTTCACAGTTTGGATCTCAGTAACAATTTGTTTCGTTTTGTAAATTTCAGCCATTTTTCTGGTATGTATGCCTCATCTTCGACAATTGATTCTCATGCGTAATCCTTTGTCCAGAAGTATTTTTGACGTATCAACTCAATATGTACATTCATCTATAGCGCTTTTGAATATTCCTCGTATCCAAGCCAATTCTCTCAACATGACCGTGTTGTCAGCTCTTACGCCCAACGTAAAAGTTCTGGATTTGTCATGGAATAAAATCACATCATTGCGTGGAAATCGTCTGTTTCAAAATCTTCGGATTTTGAAGTTACGGGGTTGCCCTATAACTGATTTCACTCCAGATTTCATGGAAGACATGAAAAATCTGATGTATGTTTCTGCAGATAACTACAAATTATGTTGTTCTGTTATTTTACCAGGCAATTTCCGAGGTGAATGTTTGGCGCCATCCGATGAAATCTCCTCCTGCGATGATTTGTTAAAATCTGTTGCTTTTCGTGGCGCTCTCGCTTTATTCGCGGTGCTTTCTACTCTGGGAAACTTTGCTGGTTTTGTGTATCGCACATATTTCTTGTCTGAAAGCACAAAGACGGGATTTATCATATTTGTCCTTTATTTAAGTATTTCTGACCTGTTGATGGGAGTGTATTTGGTCGTCATTGGAGTGGCTGACCAGACTTTTGCTGGGGTTTACATTTGGAATGAAGTTGCCTGGAAAAACAGCTTACTTTGTAGTATTGCAGGATTTTTGTCTTTGCTATCTTCTGAGGTATCAGCATTCTTGATCTGTTTGATCACTTTAGATCGATTCCTTGTTCTCCGTTTTCCTTTTAGTCATATCCGATTCGGAATTAGATCAGCTCATGTAGCTTGTCTCATCGTTTGGACACTGGGACTACTCGCACTGGCCACCATACCTCTGCTTCCTGTGACATCGCACTGGGAATTCTACAGCCAGACAGGACTTTGCATTCGACTGCCTATCACCAGAGTCGACTTCGCTGGTCATATTTATTCCTTCAGTGTTTTCATTGTCTTCAACCTGGTCATCTTTATCATGATTGGTGTGGGTCAGTTTCTTATCTGCTTGTTAGTTAGGAGCAACACTATATCTGATTGGCTGATCAAGACTAAAGACATTGGTGCTGAGAGTGCCCAATCCAAAGAAGCCACCATCGCCAGGCGCCTCCTTTCCATTGCTGTGTCAGATTTTCTGTGCTGGTTTCCTGTGGGTCTGTGCGGCGTTCTGGCAGCCTGTGATGTCGTCATTTCCGGAGAGGTGAACGTGGCCACTGCCCTTTTTGTGCTGCCACTCAACTCGGCTCTCAACCCGTTCCTCTATACACCGAATATAATATTGGAAAAAACGGGGCAAAGCGAAGGAACTTCGTTTCCAGAAATTGCTACGCGCTCAGTAAGAGAGATGACTTTTGTTGAAAAATAAATAAGTCAATAAAACAAATAAACAAGTGATTAAAACAAAAAAAAAAAAAAAAAAGAAAAAAAAAAAAAGAAGAAAAAAGAAAAAGGGTAAATGAGTGAATGAAAAACCGGAATAAAATGAATTTCGGATCTGAAATGTTTGTCAGTTGTATTTCGATAAATGTTTCACAAATTTCACTGATGTGTTGATGCACCATTATATTTGAAGCAAAGGTTTTTTTTGTGTAGATGTAGCATCCTCCCCCAGCATACATCTACAAATGAAATAAACAAGAAAAGAAACTGGAAATAAAAAAAAAAAAAAACCGTAATCATGCATGTTTGTATTTGTGTATGTACTAGCTCTTACGCGCCTCGACCCCATCTCGCCCCGGCGAGTTTGTCTGTCGTGTAGTGTTCCGATGTCCAGTTCTGCGTCTGTGGACGAAAATTGCGTCACGGCGCAATGCGTCACGTGATCGCCGACCCGACGTTGCTGTTTGTAGGACACAAGGACACTTGATACCAAATTTGGTGGCGATCGGCCTCAAACTGGCTGTGTATAAGCGAACAGACAGACAGACAAACTCAGCTTTATACAAGACTAGCCGTTTACCCGGCGTCGCCCGGGTATTATAGAGAGAGAGAGAGAGAGAGAGAGAGAGAGAGAGAGAGAGAGAGAGAGAGAGGTCTATAGGCTTACATTACTCAGGTCTTCAGCCCTCGTTCAACCACTTGTTTCTTATAAACCGATTTATATAAAGATGTAGTGAAAAAAAAAAGAAAGAATGGTTTTTAGCGGGGTTTTATTTTGATCAGATGTGTTGAATGGCGTTCCTAACATCCCTCTGTATCTGTAAACCGAACGATCATTACAATAGTAAGCAGGGCTTTTTAAACGGAGAACTCAGAGGATTTTTTCTGGTTCTGCTGAATTTTACTTTGACTTCAGTCCCAAGTCATGATAAAGCGTTCTGTATTCACCTTAGTTAAAGGCAATATCGTATAGAACATGCTTTTGTTTCTTTCTTAAACAGCAAAGCAGTCTACATCTGTTCCACATATCACTCAAACTTCTTACAAATTAATACTACTTTTCACATAAAAAAAACCTTATGCCTAAAACTGTGGCCGGCCGTGTTTAGTGTCTTCCGATGTTCAGTTGCGTCACGACTCAATGCGTCACATGATCGCCGACCCGACTTGCTGTTTGTAGGACACCAAGGATACTTGATACCAAATTTTGGTGGCGATCAGCCTAAAACTGCGCCGCCGTGTAGTGTTCCGATGTACCAAATTTTACGTCTAAAATGGACGCAAAGTGTTCCGTGCGTCATGACGCAATTGCGTGCGTCACGTGATCACCGACCCGACGTTGCTGTTTGTAGGACACCAAGGATACTGATACCAAATTTGGTGCCGATCGGCCTAAACCTGTAGCCGTGCATAAGCGAAAGACGAACAGACAGACAAACTCAGCTTTATATAATAGATGTGTGGAGATAATTATGAATGACTGATAGACAATGACATGTTTTACATTTAGAAGTACGTTATGCTTATATTGATATCACAATAAACAAAGACTGATTTCAGAAATAGTCTGGAAGCCAGCATAGGCGATTGCACAATACATCTAATTCAAATGCAACGCATATAATTTTAACCCGGGGTATACCAGAAGAATGTTTTTTTTTCTTTATCTGTGCAACTGAATTGAAAGACGTGTATAATAATAAAAGTCCAGGGACAGACAGACAGGTATAGTGGTTAGTTTTTTTTTTTTCCCCATGGTTCTAGGAATAAAGGGGTCGTTTGTTTTCAAAGCACTGAATGCTGAATTTAAAAAAAAAAAACGAGATGTCTCATGTTAGGAAGCAAAGTTTAGTAACGTGTATACTCAGAGACGACCAACCTAGAATTTTTTTTTTTAAAGAACAAGAGACGTATATTACTTCCAAATCTGATTTACATGACTGGGATAACTGTGGTAGCAAGCCTCTGAAAGTTGTACAACCAAACCTTATAAATGAAGAACTGACTGGATGTTCACGGTATATATATGGCATATATAGACAGTATCTGACTAACGTACGAGAGAATAGCTTATCTAAATGGAAATTATTTACCTGGGTTCAGGTTGAATATCACTTTTAAGAAAGCATTTTACACTGGTGACTGAAATTTTGCGTTCAAAATACTAGACGCCTTTCGTTTTTCAAGCAAATGTGTAATTGAGTAACACCATGTTACTATAATATCAAGTCTCGTGTCATAGATAATGATCAGAGTCCCAATTGCCTTAACATAAAACGAAGTTGCAGACAGGACGATCCAATACCACAGTGTTTATTTGTTCTGCTTGTGATATATGTTGAAATATTAGCAATTAGGGTATGAGAATGTAAAGATGCTCAAGGTATTATAATAAGTAATACAGAACACAAGCCAACTCAATATAATGCTCATACATAATTTCCTTCAATGTGGGTTTGAAAATTGTTTTCTGTCATACATTGAAATCTTGTCATTGTTTTGATTTAACTCGTTTTTATTCATTAATGAAAATGATGCCAGTGCTGCGTGGTTAGGTAGCCATAAAACTCACCAATCCCATTACATGGAGCATTCACAAATGGAATGGAATCAATTAAATTTTGAAAAGACTTGATGTGAGGTTTACTAATGATTAAAAAATTTGTTCCGCTAAACTAGTCAGAAAATTAGTAGGCATTAAAATGCTGTTCAAGATCAAGATTGGAAATCAATTGACCCCAAATGGGCAGAAACACAGCAATAAAAACACTCATCCTGTCAAACCAATATATTCGCGGATGCTGCTATCCCGAGACATGTTTTCAAGCCTTGCAGAACTTCGATTGCAAATTTATAAGGAATAGGAAAAACACACAAAAAAAAAGAAAAAATGTCACAAAAAGTGTGTGAAATGGTATACCTGGGTTGCAAGGCTCAACATTGTTGAAAACAGGCATGGTTCAGGAAAATTCATTCCACAAATCATAATTGAAAATATCTATATCTCACTGCTGTCCTCAGCTAAAAGAAAACTAACAAATATATGGATTGGAAAGTAAGTTAAAATCCATTAAAAAAAAAAAGAAAAAAAAAAAAAAAAAAAGATGCTACTGGGCATCATAGCTCGTAACACGTTCTTCCAAAAACATGGGGGTGGGGGGGGGGGGGGGGGTTTCACTTTGTACACAGAAATCAAATTAATGGTGTGGTAACACACTAAGTATTATCTACTGATTGGCACATCCGTGTGTCGCCTTCTTCTGCATGGAGTATGGCCTGGATGCCTACAGATAGAAGGTTGGTACCCTTTTGCCAATACTTACATGATGCATAAGAGCTTCCAGAAATAATCCTCTACAAAGGCAGGAAAAACAGGAGACAAAAGTAAAGACCAGACATAATATTCATAAATCAAAATCAGTGTCAAAGAAAATGACTGAAGGGTAAGGTAAGGTAAGGTAATGTCGCTTATAGCCCAGCTGACCGCAAAGGGCCATATCAGGGTTGTCACCACATTAAAATCAAATCACAAGTCGTCAAAAAAAAAAAAAAAAAAAAAAAAAAAAAAAAAAAGAAGAAAAACCCACCTTTCACACATCTTTTAAATACACCTAAAATGTACCAGAAACTGACTGAAGAGTGGAAGTGATAAGCACAAGTCTTACAGAATAAGAAGGCAGGGCAGCCATTGGAACTGAAAGCGCAGTCTAGAAAGACAGATTCAGGCAATAGAAATATCAAAGAAGAAGGCCAAAGAGATTCTCCCTAACATTACAAGTTCAACAGTTCAGTGAAATCTAACGTAAACTTGGCAGCACGAGACGAGACTGAATGTCACACAAGATTGAAGATAACCAGGTCCGTCCCTAGACTGCCCACTCTCCTAAGAACCTGGGGCTTAAGTACTCTGTTTAAATAGATGATCCAAATAATAAATCAACAAGTGGCACAGGCACCGATAAATCAGGGGTCTCAGAATGTTTGAATCAGCAAGTTTTCTTTTCAATTCATTGACTTATGAAGTCTGAGGATTTGTGCGTGCATTTCCAACTACACATGAAATTCTCTGTAAAGATACACAAAGATTCTGATTGTTCAACTGCTACTGCAAATACCTGGTAACTATACTTCCATTCATTCAGAAATAAATCTGTATCAGTAATTCCATGCCCAGCGCATGGACACTTTAATTCATTGGACTTCTAGCATTTTGTGTATCTTCCTGTACATTTTTCCCTTGGAGACCTGTGTTCCTAGCTTCTTTCATAAATTTGCATGTAATCAGAACATTATTTGATGCAAGTTCATTTAAAACTATTCAATCACACTGTTGCAGTTGCACCCCTTTCAAGCATTACTAGCAGTCGTGAAAATGAAGGGCTATTCATGGACTTCTTAACGAACCTACAGACATTTATAAACTGCTACCGCGTTGTAACAACTTACGTACAAGACATGCTAGCGTTTCTATAAAGCATGCACATTTTGCAAGCTTGGCATACATTTCATTTTCAGTTTTTTTTTTTAAAACATCTCTTCATCAAACACAATGTTAGATGTATTTCTTCTTCCAAATCAAAACTCTTTGCCTGTATCCTTCATGACCAAGTGATTCTGCCTGCCAAACTGTATCATGTGGTCTTTTCATAGCAGGTACTAGCACTGGATTTTTTTCTCTCTCCTCCTCCCAAATAAGGACCTAGATATATTTGCAGTATTGTGCACTCACAAGCTTAAGCAACGCAAGCGCTTTTCGATCCCATCTAAAAACCAAATACTATATATATCTTTTGCACTTTCCAGTTGAATCACCAAACTTATATGCACTTGCCAGAAATATGGAAACTACATTCTGCCCTTTCTGAACATTTCCCGATTCCATGTCGGTGAGATTTTTCAAGATCTTTGTTATGATAGGTGCTCAATTCATGGAAAATTGTCTGCCGAATTGAAAAAAATTGTCTGCTTCTAAACTTACTGGCAAAAGTTGGTGAGACAACCATCAGGTTAACACCATATGTATCAAAAATTTTAAAACTCCAATGGACATGTCAACAGGGTCAGCATTTTCATTAAACAAGGGTACATTTTCTGGTTAAAACTACAGGATCTTTGTAGATTCAGTGACTACTTTTTTGTGTGATATTTTTTCTTGTAAGTTTGTTTCGGGAAGGGAGTTATCACTGTAATATCATTACAAAAACAATGACTTAAAATGCCATTACTAAATGAATGGCTGCATTGTTGTGTAGATTCTAAGACTTCAACCAGTTCAAATAGTGGACAACTTTGGTCAAGATGGAAATGGTCTAGAAAATTTGCAGCAACAAGAAATACTACTTGCTGACCCCAGTCTGAATAGAACCCATCCACAAGATAATGCAGTGCAGAACTCACCTCCCATTAATGCAGCATTGTGCATGCATCACAGTTGTTTTAACCTTTTTTTTTTCACACACACACACACACACACACACACAAATCAAAGACCAATTTCTGCTCGTAAATATTGCCTCTAAGTTGCTTGCTTGCTAAGTCGCTTGCTAGCTCCTTTGACTAGCATAAAAACTCAAAAGTCAACATTTTTATGCAAATCAGAACAAGGTGGGTTAGTGATGATGCTTACACAGGCAGAAAACATCAATACAGCAAAGATGTATTCACTCGCAAAAATTAATTTTCATTTTCTTCATTTGAAAAAATGAACAAAAAGAATGCCCCCCCCCCCCCCTCCAAAGCGCACAAATGAACACAGTAAATAGAACAATGTTTGACTTTTCTAATCAATGTCAATGTTCTGTGCCAATTTCTGATCAATTGAAACAGCTACGTTTTCAAGAATTTTTCTGTTTTAAGACAGGAAAAACATAGAGTGATCCTTCATTCATTCTTTTTAGGGAGCATACTTCCCTTTGTTTACTGCTCTCTGACCGAATCTATGTACTCTCCTTCACCCCCCCCCCCCCCCCCCTTTCTCCCAACACACACAGAGAGTAAATAGCATGAACGAGTCAACAAGTAGTAACATAAAGGCATACAGACAAGCACAGACAATGCAGTTTATAAAAATACTGCCCAAAACAAAAACAAATTTGCATATTTATTGATCAACACAAATTTACAACACTGTTTATCACATCAGTCATATGTTTTGTTGAACTGCAGGTAGCACTGTACAAAAAGAACAGGTTGAAGTGAAGGCAGCAAGGTACAACAAGGAGAGGGCAAGAAAAGAAATCATGTGAATAACAGTGAGAGCCCAACGCCATCTGCATCAATCACCAACAGCTATATATGTAAGGAACATCAAAAAGTTCAGTCTTCAGTCTTCTTCTCTTGTAATGTTTTCATACATGGTAACACCTAATGCATCGTTTTAAACCGTGATGAACAAAGTAATACAAAAATACCTTTTGTCCACTTGAAGAATTCCTGAGACCTTTTGATTTTTTTTTTTTTGTTCACCCCAAATATTTATCGAGACTCAACTTTCTTAGAGACTGAAAAATTACTTTAAAAAATCTATTTACATCATACTGGTGCAAATGTCATCCAACAGAAGACTACAAAATACTCTGTGTATCTTGCCCAAACAAAATTAAAAGTACATGGTGTACATCCTTCTTGCTTTCTGTGGATCTCACCCCAAAAAGAATTCCATGCACATGTTACACATCCCACTTCTTTTTCTTTTCCTGCCTTATGACAGTGTAATCTGGCGCCCTCTTTCAGTCACCAAACTGACTGCGCTGTCACACTGTTCTGTACAGCATTCCCACTTCTGTACAGCATTCCCACACAGAGCCACTCCTTGACTCCTGTAGCGGCCTCAGCGCCTGCAGTCCACACAGTCAGCTAGCTGTCTGCATAAGACATCACATGGCACCTCACCAGAGAAGACAAGGCACTGCAGCAGAGCCCGTTTACTTAGTGGTGATAACTGGTGTATGTCCTGGTCCACCATGCAAAAAGCAAGTCCAGAACAAATAAGTTCACAACTGAGGACCAAAAGAAGCTGATATATACCCTGTTGCATGTGGGAACTAATACCTAGCCAGTGAAACAGGTACAGGGAATTGGATTCTTGGATCCTGTTCCCCCTCCTCAAACTAAGCTTCCCAGTTTCTTTTCAAATCTAAGTGAGTATACATCTAAGCTTTCCTTTTGGTGTCAAAAGTCAAATAAATTACAGTCGTGCATTAACACACAGGCCTCATCCAAAATTATCAAAAATAAAAAAATCATTTGGTTTATAACAGCGATAATTGACTGTCGCTATCATCAGTCTTAGTAAGCTGTGAAAACACATAAAGAAAGAAAACAAAAGGAAAAGATAATTCATCCATACTCCTCCTGCACTTGGTCATGCCACAGAAAGAAAGAGCAGAATTGTGCTTGTGCCTTCACTTGCCTTCAGTTCTTGTCATTAACTTCTCAAGATCTTCTTCTTCTTCTCATTAAATATTCCTGTGTCATAATTTTCTTCAATAAATAAAATCTGCTCCACTGTTTTAACTTGTGCAGCCCAGACAGCAGGAAATAGCATCTGTGTGAGATACAAACCATTTCGTTTTTTTACTTCCTATTTTTCTCATATGTTTTCAGTATTTTATGTTTATTTGATATGTGTGTCTATGAGAGAGAGAGAGAGAGAGAGAGAGAGAGAGAGTCTGTGTGTGTGTGTGTGTGTGTGTGTGTGTGTGTGTGTGTGTGTGTGTGTGTGTGTGTGTGTGTGTGCATGCATGTGTGTGTGTACATTATCTATGTGCTTTCTTTCAATCAAACAAGCACACCATGTCCTGTCATCAAAGTGGTTAGCGATACAAACATGATCCACTCTTTCCACCCTTAAAACAATGACTATTTTCTACTCTAGTCTTAGACCTCCAACAAAGTGGAGAAGCTTTCCAAATCTGTATGTGCACAGGAATTCCTTCCTTTTCCATGGTTTATTTCTTCTTCTTCAGCGCCTCAAACCTGCGAGTCAGGTCGTCAAAGTCTACATCTTCCCCTCCAGCAGACGTGCCCCCCACTGTGCGAGTGTCGGTCAGGCTGCTGGTGGGAACAGTCGGCAGCTCAGGGAAGTCGTCTAGTTTAGGCGGTGGACCTGGTGGGGTTGGGCAGTCACGGAACC
Source organism: Conus betulinus (assembly GCA_016801955.1). Taxonomy (NCBI): domain Eukaryota; kingdom Metazoa; phylum Mollusca; class Gastropoda; order Neogastropoda; family Conidae; genus Conus; species Conus betulinus. Next base: position 62,444 of record JADBJO010005132.1, read on the forward strand.
CCGGCGCAGGAGGAGGTTGAGAGGGTTTGGGGTTATCATACAGGTCGTTGAAATTGGAGGAGCAGCTGGTTTCTCGTTGGCGGGTGGGTTTGGGTATGGGTTGGGACCCGGGTAGGCAAAGGGAGCAGTGGTGGGTGGGGCAGGATCTGGCACTGCTCCAGCAGGTGGATAGGGGGCCTGCAACATTGGCATCAGGTCAGTCTGGCACAACATCTTGCAATCAATGACATGCTGTGTCAGCCTACACCTGCCTTAAATAATAAACAATTACCTTAATGAACAAACAACACGAACTATGTCAGTGTGTACCTACATCTGCCTCAATAAACTACTAACACAAACTCTGTCAACGTGTAAAAGTGTTCCATTTGTCCACCATACCCAAACTATATATATATATTTCCCCTGGAGAAATCAATTTTTAAGGTTTGCATCATTCATTTTCTGTTGCAAATACTGTAACAGTAGAGCACAGCAAGCACTTATTCATGTATCTCATACTAGACTCACATATAGTTTTATATCTTAGATTTAAAAAAAAAAAAAAGGGGGGGGGGGGCTATAAATCTGAATATGTGAAGTGAACCAGAGCAAAATTATAAACAAAGTTTTAAAGTTCACAGCCAATTTTGTCTGAATAGGAAATGATCATGCACATGAAATTCATCTTAGACATTTTTAACCCATGTGCAGTATTTTGCAAGTCGCCTACCCTTACAATTGAATTTTTGAAGTCAAGACCAGTCAAAATCATCTTTACTGAGTGTTAAAGAATAAGTTTTACAGCTTTTTTTTTTTTTTTTTTTATCCTGCCCTCTCACAATTTCAGTAGTGCTGGTGGTAGTATCAAATACTGAAAGTCCCTCTCTCACACACATACACACTCTCACAAATTACACACACACACACACACACACACACACACACACACACACACAGCACAGAAAATCTTCAGGGCATACCTTGCACCCATCATGAAGCTTGCTCTTCAACAAACTCAAAGCCATGAGGCATGGATACCTCATCAAGATCAGCTCAAAACTGCTGGCTTGATACCGCCCTTAAAGTGGACTCCTCTCCTTTACACTTGAGCTGTTTTTTTTCACTTTTCATTCTTTTCTTGCATGCATAAACTGACCAAAACTTCTGGTTCTGCTCAAGGACTGGTGAGTGAAAACAGGCTTCTACAGGTCCTGATCATTCATGTGCAACAGGCCAGAGGTCTTGTCACCTGTCTAATCTTTCATACTACCCACCAAGAACATTTCAGTCTGCCTCTAAGACATCCACAATATGCCCTGTGCTGCAGAATGGTCATGGACAAGATGTAAAGCCAGTGCATGCTTGTATTAAGCATGATAGTCAAAAGCTCTTGTTTGCCACTGTTACTAGTTAGCATACTCTTGCAACAAATTACAGCAATGGATTGTGAAACATTAGCTCAATATTGAGAGAGATCACAGTTTCTCCAGATCCTACTCCAGTGGTTTAACTAGAAAGACACAGACACAGAGAGAAAGAGTGTACAAAAGAAAAGGAGGAGAGGGAGGGGAGTCAAATGTTACACTGATGTGCCAAAGTCAGGGACTCCAAGTTGAAGACAGCAAAATCTTGATATTGATATGTTTGCAATGAAAATCAAGGGAAATGTGGGATGTAAGAAGGGTTTATGCTGCACTCCGCTGAACCAGGAAGATTCCTATGAAATGTCATAAGCAAGTCTACAATTCTGTAGTGAAAGGAAAACAGAAAGATTTGATGATCCTTCCATCAAAATAGGGCCTACTATGTGCTCCACACACAGTACTGCAAATAGCTCCAAGTCAATGGCAACTGAAATATTGCAGTAATAGAAATTTTTCAACACCATCTGTTTTGTTGTCAGATAAAACTAAAACCCACTGGAAACTCTGCTTCTCAAATCAATTTGATTTCACTGTCTATACATCATTGGATGAATAATACCTAAATGATAGTTTATCATGGGGTCCTTCCTTCATTATCAAGGGGTGGGGGTGGGGAGGATAAATAATATCTAAATGATAGATCTAGTTGCAAAGTGAGACAACTGCAAGTGGAAATCTAAACAAATCTTCAATAAATGTTAGCGAACAGCAAAAAAAAAAAAAAAAAAAAAAAAACAAAAAAGTGGACAAATGAATCACACAACAAAACACAAGTGTGATTCGTTTGTCCATGTTCTTTTTTTTTTTTTCATTAACATTTTTTTTTTGATAGTTTATCAGTTCGTTAACATTTATTTAAGACGTAAATGATAGTTTATCAAGTGGCCCTGCCTTCATTATCAAGGGGTGGGGGTGGGGAGGATAAATCATATCTCTAAATGATAGTTTGTCACGGGGCCCTGCCTTCATTATCATGGGGGGTGATGATGGGGGGGGTGATGATAAATCATATCTAAATGATAGTTTGTCATGGGGCCCTGCCTTCATTATCATGGGGTGATGATGGGGAGGATAAATCATATCTAAATGACAGTTTGTCATGGGGCCCTGCCTTCATTATCATGGGGTGATGATGGGGAGGATAAATCATATCTAAATGACTAAAGTTTGTCATGGGGCCCTGCCATCATTATCATGGGTGATGATGGGGAGGATAAATCATATCTGCCATCAAATGATGGTTTGTCATAAGGCCCTGCCTTCATTATCAAGAGGGTGATGATGGGGAGGATAATAATATCCAAATGATAGTTTATCACGGGGCCCGTCTTCATTATGATGGGGAATATCAACGGGTCATAGGGGGTATTATCAAGGGGTGGGGGGGGATAATCATATCTAAATGATAGGGTTAATCATATCATAGAGCACTGCCTCCCTTATCAAGGGGTGGGGGTGGGGAGGATAACTCATATCTAAATGACAGTTTATCATGGCACACTGCCTTCCTTATCAAGGGGGAGGGGGTGGGGAGGAGCAGCAACAAGATCACTGTGGGACTTGACTCAAGAAGAAAAAATGTGCTGGCCTGAATCACAGCCACAGAAGCTCACTGTGCTTGTCTGCAGGTTCTTGTTCTCAATATGATGAATGTGAATCAGTTGAACCATTGCTGGGACAGAGGTTAAATAAAGTAAGTTTATTTAATAATTAAGCCAGTGGTGACAAAGTATAAAGTACAACACAGAAATTTATTGACATATTGTTAAAGATTACAATGGAAACTCTTAATTTTCATTTATTTTGGCACATGCATACACTGTGTGCGTATGTGTGCGAGTGAGTGTGTGTGTGTGTGTGTGCATGTGTGTGTGCCACCCACTTCCCCCTCTGCAGTGGATTACTCCTGTGTTGCTCGTGCTGTACAGCTCCACCTAAGTTTTACACTGTCACAGACTCTCACATTCAGCTCTGGAAGTCCAATGGAACAGTCAATCAAGTCATCATGAGACAACCCTCCAGAGAAGACAAAACTACTGCCCAGTAAATCTGGTGGTATTCACTGGTGCCCGTTCAGATCCATTATGCACAGGACACCACTAATTAAGCCCTACAGACCACAGCCATCATGAGTGAGCAGCCCCCCCCAGCACATCCATCAACGACCGTCCCCTTGAATATACACTGATAAGTTAGGGTGCCTTAGGTCACAGTTGAAAGTCCTTCCCATACATGTACAAGGTTTGACATTATTCATGATTGCTAATGACACAAAAATAAATTTGTGTTTGTCTTGTGATTTGTTTGTTCATGTTTGGCAGATATTTATTACTTACACTTGTTAAGATAAATGAATGAATGTTTAGCCTGTCGAGTATCAATAAACAGTGATAGATTCTTAGGGATGTGGATTTTTAAATTCATGATGAAAACACAGAAAGAAGCTCACCTGTGAAGGTGCAGGCTGCATGGCACCCATGCCACCCACTTGGTCCCCCACCACCGTTTCCTGGCTTCCCTTTCTGGTCAGCATCAAAGTCAATCAGCAGATTCTCAGCCAGCATGATTTCATCCTGAGCCACAACAGATGCATCTGGTTCAAAGGGGATGTTGTAGGACTTGGCAATCTCCACCATGTAACGCTCCACCAAGGTTTTGGGAGGAGCTTGCACTGACAGTTTGTGCATCACTTTGTCGCTGACATTGCTGTGCTCGTTAGAACGACAGGCCATGGCAAATTCTTTACCGTATTTGGCCGCAAACTCATCAGAGATGGCCTTGAACTCCATGACGTCAGCCTGGAGGCGTGGTGTGGCCCAGATCAGGCTGGCAATGGGCTTCTTCCAGACCTGGGTCCAGTTCCCTGCATTATAAAATCAGTGATATAACTTAGTTTTACACATTTGCAGTGTGTAAAATCCTTGGAGCTGTTTATTATACTGTTAACTTAAGGTTTAATATTATCAATGCAAATACAATAAAAATCAAGAAAGAATAACATGGAGGCCAAAATTAACTTTCATTATTCGAAAAATGGGATCTGATGCTAGCAATTTAACCCATACTTGATCAGGGGCAAAACTTAATTCACGCTTCTTGGGCACCAGGCAGACAGTTGTCAAATTTTTATTGCCTGGACTATAGATACTTCCATTCCAGTGCAAAGGAATTTGTCAGATGCACTGGTTTACCCTCACCTCTGTGTGAAGTGTACACTACACATTTTCGAAGTATACTCTGGTCTTTGGTCCCCATGTGCGCAAATGTGAATCCAGTTAAATATGGATTAAACACAAGCTGACACATAATGCTTTTTCAAAATGATATCTTGTAACTAAAGAATTTGATTTAAAACTTAATATCATGTTACTGCCTTGATCAGCAGAGAGACTTCATAATCATATGGACTAGGCTATACATTTGTGGCTACTGGCACAGCTGTTATTTTTGTCTTGGTGTGCGATCATAGAAAGGTCTTGGTTTAACCTATAACTTCTTGACTTCCATCTGAACAGAGCAGTTTAAAAAAAAAAAAAAAACAAAAAAAAAAACCCTGATTACACACTGTTCTGGCATCAAGTTTAGCTCTTTGGAGCCATAGTTTGAGAATTTATTTTCAGATTGCCTACTTTGAATAGCAATAAGCTCCAC
>JADBJO010005132.1:72500-80000 GCA_016801955.1 Conus betulinus
AGAGGAGCGTTTTTATGTCTGATATCTCTACACAGATTCCCCTGTCACAGACGGCGATGACCACGGTCCTTAACTGCTGGAGCGGCCATTGAAACGCCCACAGAGACCTGGAGAGGCTCGAGCGGCATCTTCAAGCTGTTCCATACCCTGGTGGTGGATACGAACAACTGGCGGACAGAGGTCTGTAGGGACAACTCTAGTATTGTGGACCTCCTGCCATGCTTTCTCTCGGCTGACGAGCAAAGGAAGAATCAGGATCAGTCCTGCGCTGAGCGTAGTGCAAAATGTACTGCGCTTCAGAAACGTCAGTCAAAGCAAAGGCGTAAAAAAAAAAAAAGAGAGAGAGAGAGAGAGAGAGAGAGAGACGACAGACAGACAGACAGACAGACAGACAGACAGACAGAGAGAGAGAGAGAGAGAGAGAGAGAGAGAGAGAGAGAGAGAGAGCGTGGTATGTGAGAGTTTCACGGGGCACGAGATGGGGGGATTCAATGCTGCAGCGAAGGTGAGGTAACCAGAACTGGCGACTTCAAGCCTGGTGATTTGGAAGGCTGCGAGACCCAGCGGAGACTCACATGATGAGAGTCTGGTAGCTGTCCGGCACTCTGCAGGAGTGGCAGCCCCCCTCCTCCTCCTCCTCCTCCTCCTGACCCCCTTCCTCACACTACGGAGGGGACAAAGTGACGTACACTGACTGTCCTGGTCACCGTGACCCGTCGCAGACCCCCCCCTCCTCCTCCCCCCTTCACCCCCTACGCCACGCGGCTCCCGTTCCTCATCACTCCCGTCCTCACGTCTGTTGGCGGGAGACCCGCGGTGGGACCCGGAGAAGTTCTGGTTGGTGAAGCCCAGGTCGTACATCCTGTGTCTGTGAGGGTGAGGGGGGTGGTGACGGACGTCTTCCCGCTGGCTGGAGGAGAAGGAGGATGACTCTTTCAGCGGTACAGCGGCGGAGTAGACGGACCTGGTCAACGTCTTCATGCTCAGCATGTCGAAGTAGATGACGGCGCAGAAGACAGGGGTGGTGACCGGGTGGCTCCAGGCCAGGATCATGACCACGCGGTAGGTCTGGGGCGGCCTGGTGTAGTGCACGTCCAGCAGGGTGAGGATGAAGAGCGGGTACCAGAAGAGCAGGAAAGAGAGCACCATCAGCAGCATCACCAGGACCCTGCGCAGGCACAGCTTGATCTGACGCGTGGCCGTCTGTCCACGCCCTCCGCGAACTCGTAGTGAAGCTGGACAACACAGCAGGAGAGAGACAGAGATGAAAAGGAGGGTATAGTGGGGTGGGGGAAGGGGGAGGATGTCTCCATTTGTGTCGTGTCTTGTAATTAAACTCGTAGTGAAGCTGGACAACATAGCGAAAGAGACAGGGATGTTGTGGTGTGTGTGTGTGGGGGGGGGGGGGGGGGTGGGGGGGGGGGGGGGGGGGGGGGGGGGGGGGGAAGAGAAAGTCTCCATTTGTGTCTTCTTGTCATTTGTTTGTTTATTTTGTTCGGCGGCATGGTGATTTCTCTTCTGCGATTGCGCTCTCTCTCTCTCTCTCTCTCTCTCTCTCTCTCTCTCTCTCTCTCTCTCTCTCTCTCTCTCTCTCTCTCTTAGTTGCTCTCGATTCCTTCCTCACTCCCTCCCACACGCTTTTTCCTCTAGATACATATTGTATCATTCATTGTAAATTTTTATGTGTTTATTGTCGTATACGTGTGGATATTCGGTTACGTGCGTTGTTTTCTTTCATATATGTGCGGATATCTTTTCTTTCTTTAAGGTCTGAATGAAAAAAAAAAATCACTGACTTTATGCATATCACATTCCCTCACTAAATAAAATTCTCTCTCTCTCTCTCTCTCTCTCTCTCTCTCTGCCCTTAAACCTACATTTTTGTTTGTTTGTTTGCTAGTGTTCTTTAACTGCCAGCTACTGTTTTTCTTTTCAGCTTTTGTGGTCCAGTCACCTGTCTATCAAGTCCTTTCGCTTTGTTTCTCTCGTGACAATTGATACATGCAAGCACTGGGGGTCAAAATCAGCTCACTAGGTCGTCAGACTGTAAGCGCTGTATAATGTCTTTTTACTCGAATGTTTCTTTCATGCATTTCTGGATACAGTAAAACGTTGGTTTTTTTTAACTTTCGTTTTGTTGGTGGTGTTGTTGTTGTTGTTTTGTTTTGTTTTGTTTTACTTGTGTTACATCCGAGGTGACAAAAAGAGCGGAATGGCTGTCGCTTTGCGCACGGCCTGATCTTCCTTACTACCGTAAAGATGTCAATAGACTGTTTGTGATATGATATATATATATATATATATATATATATATATATATATATATATATATATATATTGTGTGTGTGTGTGGATAGTAGTTACACTGTGTTTATGGTTGTTTGTTTGGGTTTTTCAGGGAAAAGAGTTCCTCACTTTAGTGACAGCTTGGAAAATTGGTCTTGTGTTGTCGGCTGGGTTTTGATACAACTGAAACTGGCCATTGGACAGAAGACACACACAGCACATACAGATCTATCGCCTAAATCCTCTCCTTCCAGCAAACCAAGGGGTAAGTCTCACTCTTCACATGACATTATACATTTAAGCGCACTTGACTGAATTGTAAGAGTGGCGTCAGAACGTGGGAGATCAGGGGGCACTGGCCCTCAATGACAATATGAGCAAGGAGAGAGAGAGGAGACTATTTTCCTGACACCGTATTGTTTTTGTCTTCCTGAGCGCATTTTTGGTGAGACGTATTAAGGCTAATACCATTGCGTTATTTTGCCTCTTTGGATCGAAAAATGAACTTAAAAGAATTTGGAAGATAAAATCCCATCCCCACTTCTTCCGTTTTTTAATGATAGTAATAATGATCTATATATAAATAAAAGGGGAAAATGAGAGTTTCCCAACATCACTTCAGTTTTCATTCAAAATGAAGAAAAAAAGGGCTTTGATAGTGCCTCCTTCTCCTCATTGCTTTTACAACAATTTTAAAGATAGTGTCCCCCACACCCCCTTTCCGCTTGTATGCAAGTTTCGACAATCAGTCTTCTCCCGTTCTCCCCCCCCCCCCCCCACCTCCGCTTCCGCCCCTCCTCTGCTGATAATGAGAGAGCCCCCCTCCCCCGTTTCCCCCCACTTTATGAAAAGAAACATTAGCAGAAACTTCCGGGGTGTTTGAAAGTTTTCACAATGAGAGAGCCCCCCCCCCCCCCCCCCCCCCCCCCCCCCTAGTTCTCCCCACTTCCATTAAAAAAAAAAATCAGCAAACTGCTGTGATGTATGAAAGTTTTGACGATGAGAGAGCCCTCTCCTCCCCCTCTACCCGTTCCCCCACTTTCATGACAGGAAAAATCAGCAGAAACTGCAGTGGCGTATTGAAGTTCTGACTGAGAGATACACCCCGACCCCATCCCCATCCCGTGCACCACATCTTCCAGCGCCCTGACCCGTAGACTCTACGTGTTTACTGTGAAATCAGACCGAAGCAGAACTCCTCACCTCCTCAGTGTCCGGGGGCAGAAGAGACGGCTGGTCAGCCCCCGGTCTGCGCTGGACACGTCCATCAGGTCCCCTGACCTCCCTGGACACGTCTCCACGGAGCTTCAGGTCCTGGGAAATGGAGGTGTGCAGCAGGGTCCACTTCTCGCGGTGCATGTGGGTGCGGAGCTTGCAGAAGAACATGGTGAAGCAGACGACGGCGATCAGCAATGCCCCGCTCACCAGCATCGTCCACAAGATGTGGATCACGTAGTTCTTGGGCGTGCCGTAGTTGAACACGCAGTTGCCAATGTCGTAGTTGAACTCTGCGGAGCTGGGCAGGAAAGCCACGCCCAGGTGGAGCAGCACCGTGGTGAACCAGATCATGAAGATGCCGAAGGACACGCACCAGAAGGAGTTCTTCTTGTCCACGTGGTCCAGCCGGTAGCCGTCAGGCTGCCCGGGGATGTAACCCTGCCGGTTGGTCAGCTGGTACTCCTCGTTGATGTGCAGCGCCAGCAGGTTGTAGGCGGTGAGGGTCATGAGGAAGACGTAGGTGGCTCCCAGGGCGTTGCAGCAAGGGATGTCCATGTCCAGCAGCAGCGCGCACGCAAAAGGCACGCAGAAGAGGGACTTGACCGAGTCCAGGAGGCAGTGGTGGGACAGGAAGGCGCAGGACGTGGTGCGGTAGCGTGAGCAGACCAGCGGGGCGCAGAGGATGAGCAGGTTGCCCACGCCTCCCACCACAGGACACCGTCAGCAGCACCGCCCCCTCCATGTGGGCCGTCAGGTCTCGGTACACCGTGGCGTTGCGCACCTCCTCTGGGCTGGAGTAGAAGTACAAGGCTTGGCCCCCCTTCATTCTGCTGGGCTGGGGCCTCGAAGGAAGTCAATCATATTTTGTATATTTTCGTTGTGTAACAGCAGCTGTTGTGCAATCATTTGGTGTGAAATACTACTGCTGCTATTACCACGGCTACTACTACTACTACTACTACTGCATCAATAACTACTACTACTACGGCTGCTGCTGCTGCTGCTGCTACTGCTACTGCTATTACTACTACTACTATTGCTACTACCACTGCTACTAAAACTAGTACTACAACGACTACTACTACTTGTGATAAATGTAAGTATGATAATAATAATAACAATAATAAAACTGAAAATAATAATAACAATAGTAATTGTGGTAGTAATAAGAATGGGCATTCATGGCGCTTAATCTGAAGAAAAAAAAAAACCCTAGGCGCTTACAACGACAGCAGGAAAGGATAAAAACTACACCAACAAAACTGGAAAAAAAGCATTTACCTCGCAATGCAATGATTAGTTCACATCTCTATCACTATGCAAACTCTCTCTCTCTCCTCTCTCTCTCTCTCTCTCTCTCTCTCTCTCACACACACACACACACACACACACACACACACACACACACACACACACACACACACACACACACACACGCAAGTTATAGTGAGCAACAATGACGGAGATAAGTTGTGTGTAAAGAACAAAGAGAATAGGGCTGAGCACGGACCCCTGAGGGACTCCTTACTGCAAGGCAGCTGGATGAGAGAAAAAAAAAGTATTTAGAGAAACAACTTGTGTGCCAGAGAGACATGACTGAAATAATGAAAGTGTGCGTGCGTGCGTGCGTGCGTGCGTGCGTGCGTATGTACGTACGTGTGTGTGTGCATTTTCATCGGGCTGTTTAGTTCTGGAGTAATCTATCTGACAGAGGGACGAAATAAAAAGACAAAGAAAACGGACGTAGAAGACAACATTATTTTAGTGGCGATGAAAACTGTGATGGTCACCCAACTTTCCAGATCATGCATGAAAAAAAGAATGGACGTTTAACAATCCTTTCCACGTCTATAGCCATAGTGAGTCGTTGAATTATTGTGTACAAACGGGAAAGAAATATTTGAATTTTCATTAACCACACTCTTCCTAATTTCCCGACTGAGTCGCTCTCTCATGCAGTTCGAGCGGCAATTTCAAACAATCATTTGTTAAAAAGAAAAAAAAAAAAAAGTTTAAAAGGTATTTGAACGAACTCCGCCAGATAATGTGGACAAAATTCTTCCTCTGCTTCTTCTGCGTAGGCAGGCTGATATTCCTGCGGACACTTCCTGTATGGATAGACAAGTATAAATCCCATCTACCCAACAAAGGGAGTGGAGTTTGTGTGTATGACCGTTATTTTATCCCGCCATTAAGGCAGCCATTCTCCATCTTCGGGGGGGAAGGTGCATGCTATGTGTAACGTATCATCCATACCAACGGCTAAACTGGCCTTTTCTTCATAAAAGTTGGTGATGGGATTTGACGTGTGTGCAAGATGTTACGCATGCGTTCACACACGGAATCTCGGTTTACAGTTTCATTCGAAGGAATGGAGTTAGAACTAATGTTAACTCCGAGGGAAAATCCCACTGTACCGAAACGGCCCGACGGAGATTCGAACCCGCCAACCCTTGGATTATGAGTCCGGCGCTCTACCAAACTGAGCTATTCTGGCCCCTCGTGGACAAACGAATCACAGGGTAAACCACGAAGCAGGCAAGATAACACTCAGGACAACGAAAATAAAGAACGAGCAATCATCACCTATCTTGTCAGATTCGGCACAAGACAGGCGTTGAATCATTCTCGTTCTTCATTTTTTCATTGTCCGAGTGTTGTTTCTCATGCCTGAAGAAGACCTAAGAGGTCGAAAACGCGTCGTCGTGCCTTGTACTGTGATTCGTTTGTCCATGTTATCTGGCGAAGTCAGTTCAACTACCTTTTAAATCTTTTTTTTTTTTAATTTACCCCTCCAGTCCCCTCATTTTGCCAACTAATGATTCGTTAGTCCAGCCGTTCGATCTGTATATGTATGGCTGACGGTCGGGTTGGTTTCACACAGACGTGCTTGGCGGCACGAGGTTCCACAACTTTCTTGTAAACCCTCAGGCTCGAACAGCTAATACAGACCCGATGGTGAACTGTAGGGCCTATATATCATACTTCTGTGAGCTTGGATTGTCCACAAAGATAGCTTTTTCATTTTTTTTTCTGCGTGCATCTTCCTCTAATTCTCTTTTCCTCCCAACTCTTTCGATTGTCTGTGTGTCTGTCACTGTTTGTATGTCTGTGTGTGTGTGAGAGAGAGAGAGAGAGAGAGAGAGAGAGAGAGTGTGTGTGTGTGTGTGTGTGTGTGTTGTGTGTGTGTGTGTGTGTGTGTGTGTGTGTGTGTGTGTGCGCGCGCGCGCCTGCAAGCTTATATAGTAAATGTGTATCCTGCTTTAACTCTCTCCCCTCTCTCTCTCTCTCCCTGCCCCCCCCCCCCACTCCACCCCCCCCCCCCCCCCCCACACCCCCACCCACTCGAATCTCCTGTTTCTCTCTGTACCCAATAATTCTATCACATGCAGTCGCAGAAGAAGCTTTCCATCTTGTCCTAAGTGAAGTGTAGCAGAGAAAAAAAAAAAGCATGCCAGATCAATAGTGTCTGAGAATAAGACATGTGCCTCGAAGATGCATTTGGGGGCACTCTTCCCGCATGGTCTGATGACGCCTAAGTGCCAGACCCACACAGGTCGCTGCTCTTCAAATGAACCGTCTGTTAGTTCGCGTTATGAGAATGAAATCTCAAGACTGTTCCTGGTTTGTTTCTTAACTCGAGACGATCAGTTATCTTGTTCACATGCAGTGCTCTGCCGCAATGATCTACAATCGTGTTCTAAAATGGGCGATTTTTACAGTGCTCAAAAGAGACAACAAATTTTCATATCTAGTAACACACTGCCAGTGCTTCTGCGAGAAATCAAGTTAAAACCAACTGAGTTTGAACTGTTTTGAACAGTCTGTGAGATTGATTTTTACAGTCCTTTAGCCATGAATTTCACCTGTTTCCAAAAGACTATGACCTTGGAACATTGTGGCCGTCCCAAATGAAGTGCTCACTTCCGAAACGAGAGAGCTAAACGACGTTCGTATCCACGCAGGGCAATTGGACTGTTACAACTATTTAATTCC
>JADBJO010005132.1:87500-90000 GCA_016801955.1 Conus betulinus
GGATTGCACTGTGGGGCAGGGGTTGAAGGAGAGGGGCAGAGAGAGAGAGAGAGAGAGAGAGAGAGAGAGAGGGAGAGAGACGGAGAGGGGGGGGGGGGGGGGGGGGGGGGGGGGGGGGGGGGGGGGGGGGGGGGGGGGGGTCGGTTTGTACGCAGACCGATTGATTTATACAAAGACTCGGGAAATCGTGAGGAGACTGAGAGCCGTGGATTTGTTGGTAGTAATCGATCTGGCGATACCAGGTCCGGGATACATCCACTGATTGGAAGGTTTGTGTAATACATGTGTATAAAATCAAGACCGCAGTAACAATATGAATGCGAGGTACTTATAACACAGCATATCTTGAGAGGTAAGTTGAGCACAATGCAAAATATGACATATGATAATAAATTTATGATGAAATTGAGGAGATTCTCTTCCCACCATAAATACTTTTGCCGCATCACCACCATCATCAAACTGAAGTGGCATGCGCGCATCTGCGTGTGAAAATGAAATCGTTATTTACATTAAAAGATTAATGAAATAAAGTGTAGTAAACACTCGCATCCTGTTAGTCAGTTCCGAGCATTTCTGTTGTTGGGGAAAATGACAATCCATGTTTGGATTTGTGATTTACACAGAAAAACAACAAAAATGTCCATACACTGTATGGGGTAAGATGCGATAGGGATTTTTGCATGCCTTACCTCCCTTTAGAAAGATCTGCCACTCCGCTTTGTCGAACAAAATTACCAGCCTTGGTTGGGAAAGAGATGCTGTTCATCAGTGAAACAAAATCACTCGTACAAGACGACAAAAGACACAAAATAATGGCAGCTTAGCTAGCACGAGCATAGCCAGCAAGTATCAGCGACAGATGTTATTACAGATTTACGTCAGTGTGCATTCATTGCCTTTCGTCTTTAAAAAGCTTCAGCAGGAAATCAAAACATGAAAGAAAGAAAGACACGACCTGATGGTGACTGGTCTCGTGAATTGCACGTGCGTGCTGGGAACAGAGAGAAGCAGATATTGAGGGGCACTGCACAGTGCGGTATTAAGTAGCAGTGGACAGGGAGGCAGGCACTTTGACGGCTGCAAATTTTAGCTGTCAGAGTCCAACTGTCTTTAAAACTGCAAAAGGTTTTGTTGTTGGGGGTTGTTCATGTTGATGTTCTTCCTAAGAATGTCTTACTTAGGGATATTCTTTAGTCATAATTATTGGCACGAACATTGCATTTAATCACGAAACAACATGAATGAATGACAAATGCAGATAGAACGTACTAGATGTGCGTAAAAAAAATCAATTATTTAGAAACTTCATCAATTATTTATCTTTAAAAAAAAAAAAACACCCAGCTTCACATCAGTGTGTCATCTGACTATGTACACCTGCTCTGTTTCTCTACCCAGTATTGCGACTGACAATACATCAGCAGCAGCAACAACAACAACAAACAAAACAAGAAAAACGAAAACTACTACTACTACTACTACGGCTGTTGCTGCTGCCGCTCCTCTTCCTCCTCCTACTTCTATACGTACTACCAGTACTAAAATAGCACCAACGATAAATGAGTTACGGTCCTATATCCTAATGGCCGAAAAGTCCAGTGGACTATCAGAGTTCGCTACATGATAAGAAGATAGCACCAACGATAATGAAGACAGCACCAATGATAATGATGACAGTTACAGTCTATATCCTAATGGCCGAAGGTCCAGTGCACTGTCAGAGACTCGCCATATCTAAGCCATGGCATTACGGAAGAGGGACTCCCTCTACCTTCTTCCGCCATCTTGACTTTCATTGTCCTGACTGTTGTTTATCTTGCCGGAGGAAGACTTCAGAGGTCGAAACGCGTCGTGTTTTGTCTTGTAATTTGTTAGTCCGTGTTAACTGACGGGTTTACTTTAGATTCCTTTTAAAACTTTATTTTATGTTCAGTTCATTTTCGTGTAGAAAGTGTCAGTGTGTATCTGGGCAAGCGCCTGTACGCATTAGGCATGTACGCAATTTACGTATTGATATCTTAATGGAGTGTCCTGCGCGTGCCTGTACCCATTGTCAACACAGCGCAGGCCTCCAAGGGTGGTACAGGACTGCTCTAAAGGCAGGTGAAGACAGTGCTTCTCTGGGTCCTCCCCAGCACCTTCGGCTGTTTTTTCTTCAGCTTGTTAGGTGATTTTTTAAAACAATTTGTCTTATTTAAAATCATTTTTTTTATATTTAGCATAATGTTACTTTTATTATGTGTGTTTTCAATATTTAGCATTGAAAAAGTAAAATAAATGTGTTGAAATTATTTATTCGCATATTTTCTAACCTATATAGAATGCTTGTTTACGAAATTGACAGCTGATTAAGGCATCTGCAAGCCCAGAAAGAATAAGTACAGAGAAAGCGATAAACAGATAAGAAAACAAAGAAGTGATCAAAACGGTAGACAAGAAAAGACAAGCTAGGGTAGAAGATGATTAATCACCGTTTTGACGCCTGATCCAGTTAGGC
>JADBJO010005132.1:97500-115000 GCA_016801955.1 Conus betulinus
GACAGGGAGATGAGAAGAGAGAGAGAGAGAGGCGGTCCTTGTGAATTAGTTTGTCCATGTTATTCGGCGGAGATTATTTAATAAATTGACCCAATTATTGAGGATTAACCAAAATCACCGTACCAGCATCACAGGAGCAGAGGGGAGGGGGCCTACAAGGCTGAATAATTGAGGACAGGTTGTTTTAGTAAAAACTGAAACAAAAAAAAAAAAAGGACAAGGACAGAACGACTTAGGAAAATACATTTTGGGTGTGGGGGTGGGCTAGTAAGCCGTCATGTTGACAAGACAGGTTTTTGGCATCCTCATCTCACCCCATGTTGACATGGCCTCTGCCTTTCTGACCCTTGTGATCGTATATTGCATAACTGAACTACTTTGCCCCGCTTGTTTGTTCCGGAGATGGCGACATTCTGGCAGGGTAGCTTGCGTAACTGCTTCCTGCCAGAATGTCCAAAGACCCACCCCGGCATCTCGCAACAAACATTTTGGACACCTGACCTGAGGTGTTTGGTCTTGGAGGTATGGGATTTCATTTTGGGGGGGTCTGCAAAATTTTACAAGTGACAACTCAAACGCTCCCAGCAATATAATTTGTGATCAGATAGATCAGATACACCCATAAACCTACCAAACAAAGAAAACAAATCCTTTGGTGGGGTGGGCGTTTTTGAGTGGTTGTGTGTGTCGCGTTGTGTGTGTGTTGTGTGTGTTGCTGTGTGTTCTTTGTGTGTGTGTTGTGTGTGGTGTGCAGTGCAAGCCCTTCCCCTTCCTCTCTGTGTGTGTGTGTGTGTGCTGTGTGTGTGTGGTGTGTGGTGTGGGTGTGTGTGGCGTTGTGTGGGGGTGTGTCCTCCCCCGCCTCTCTCCCTGTGGTGTTTTTTTTTTTTTTTTTTTTTTTTTTTTTTATTTTTTTTTTTTTTTTTTTTTTTCTTTCTTTTCCTTTTTTTTTTTTCGTTTCTTTTCTTTATCTTTTCCCTCTTTCTGTTTTTTTTCTTGTGTTTTCGCAAAAATTACGTGATACTCCAAAACAAGCGCCCAGCAATATAATTTGTGATCAGATACACAATACAATCTTTGTTTGGGTGTGGTGGTGTTGTGTGTGTACAGGGTGTGTGTGTTTGTGTGTGTGTTGTGTGTGTGTGTGTGTGTGTGTGTGTGTGTGTGTGTGCGTGCCGTGTGTGGGTTGCGTGTGTGTGTGTGTGTGTGTGTGTGGGCGTGCGTGTGTGCGTGCGTGCGTGCGTGCGGTGTCGTGTGTGTGTGCGTGTGTGTGAGGTGGGTGTGTGTGTGTGTGTGGGTGTGTTTGTGGTGGTGTTGTGTGTGTGTGGTGCGCGCGGCGCCCGTGTTGTGTTTGAGAGAGAGAGAGAGAGGAGAGAGAGAGAGAGGAGAGGGAGGGGAGAGGAGAGAGAGAGAGAGAGGGGAGAGAGAGAGAGAGACAGACACACCACACACACAGACAGACACAGACAGAGACAGACACACAGACAGCCAGCCAGCCAGAGACAGACAGAGTTTTTCCTCTGAATGAATTAAATCTGCTTGCTGCCACATGCGCTGTTTTGAGTGGTGACTGGACACGAGGGCCATTTGTGCGGGCCACTGAATTCACCTCGCAGCTGCACAGAGCGCTGCACGTGCCTCCTTTCTTCTAAAGGCAATCAATGATTAGTACCACCTGATGTGATCTTTCGAATTTGTGAAAGAGATTCACAATGGTCATCTGATCTAAGATTTTGTACTGATGAAAGAGTTTTAAAAAAAAAATAATAAAAATAACCGGTGTATTTCAAAGGTTTGTGATGAATGTTTGGTGTGTGTGGTGTGTGTGTGTGTGTGTGTGTGTGTGTGTGTGTGTGTGTGTGTGTGGTGATGGTGATGATGATGATGATGATGGTGGAGCCATATCTTTTTCGACCAACTTCACTGCATGGTGAGATGCAAACAGACAGAAAAGCGGCGGAGAAAGGAGGTGAAGAGATTTAGAAGGGTCATGACAGGGGAGGTAAGTGGACGAAGAGAACGGGAAAAGCGAGACAACTGGACAGCCCTGATAATTATGGTCCTTGAGGTCGGCTGGGCGATAAGCAACACTACCTACCTACCTAGAAGAATAATGGCAATCACTATGATTCATTCTGTGATGTGTTAGGCATATGTCAAAAGTCTTCTGTTTACTGTGTTTTTGACATCAAAGCCATAAAATTGCTGACTGTTATCTCCCTTTTCTCTTAGAAGAAGGCAGGCTGTGTGTGTGTGTGTGTGTGTGTGTGTGTGTGTGAGTGTGTGTGTGTGTGTGTGTGTTGGTGTGCGTGCGCGCGCGCGCGTGTGTGTGTAAGTATGTATGTGCGATGTGTGGTGCGCACATGTGTGCGTGCGTGCGTGCGTGCGTGCGTGTGTGTGTGTGTGTGTGTGTGAGTGTGTGTGTGTGTGTGTGTGTGTGTGTGCGCGCGCGCGTGTGTGTGCGTGTGTGTGTGTGTGTGTGTGTGTGTGTGTGTGTGTGTGGTGTGTGTGTGTGTGTGTGTGTGTTGTGTGTGTGTGTATGTGCGTGCGTGCGCGCGCGCGTGCGTATATTGAAGATATGAGGTATTTGACGACGCATGAAACTGATTTATCGTAAGCGCCCCAACATAAGATTAAACGCAAATAATGCAGACTTACACTACAAGCATATCAAAGAATTCTATAAACAAACAAACAAACAAAACCGTCGATGCATACACAAAACAGTTCCTACACCCAGACAGAGAAGCGTGAAGAGGTCAGAGTTATGAGTGAAATGTGTGCAGGGAGTGACAGAGAGACATAAACCACCACAGCTGAAGGTTCTCTGCGATGGCACTGTCGATGCTGCGCTGTTTATGGTACAAATGGCTTGGTCAGCCACGATCCGACATGCAATGCATTTTTGCAAAATGAGAATCATCACCTACGACTAGGATGAGAGGAGAGAGAGAGAGAGAGGGAGAGAGAGAGAGAGAGAGAGAGAGAGAGAGAGAGAGAGAGAGAGAGGAGAGAGACAGAGAGACAGACAGACAGACAGACAGACAGACAGGAGGTAAATCCATTAGCCTGGCCTAACAGCTTTTGCCATTTAGCAGTCTCAGAGCAAGTAACAAAATCACTTTTTTTTTATGTCGTTTGGGAGTGTGTATGGCCTTGATGAAGTAGATGGGTCAGGAAGGAAATAAATAAATAAATAAAAAGAAGTATGAAAGGAATTCTGGATTTACAACTTCGGAAACAACCTATGTCGGGAGTGTACATAAACTCTCGTGATACACGAATGCTGGGAGTATACGGAATTTATAGCTTTCTGCATCTACAATCTGACTTTTTGTTTTAACATCATGCGGTGGTCCATTCTTCTATTGATTTAGATGTGATGATTCCATACACACACACAACACACACCACACACACACACACACACACACACACACACACACACACACACACAGCCACAGACAGAGGGACAGACAGACAGTTTTCATACTTTTCTTGTTCCATGTACCTCTGTGTGTGTATGTACGAGTGCGTGCACGCGCACAAGAGAGGAGGGAGAGAGAGAGAGAGAGAGGGGGGGGGGAGGGAGGAGGGGGAAGGGAGACAGAAGACAGACAGACAGACAGACAGACAGACAGACAGACTGACAGACTGAGAGAGAGAGAAAACAGAGACAGACAGACAGATAGAAAGGTAGATGGATAGATAGATAGATAGATAGAGAGAGAGAGAGAGAGAGAGAGAGAGAGAGAGAGAGTGTGTGTGTGTGTGTGTGTGTGTGTGTGTGTGTGTGTGTGTGTGTGTGTGTGTGTGCGCGCGCGCGCGCGCGCGCGCGTGTGTGTGTGCTTGCCCATCTTGTTTTCTTACATGTGGAAACTTAAGCAAACGACGAAAATATGCGCAAGAGGTTTCTTTCTAATGACGATGGATTTACAAAAGCGACAAAAACAAACAAACAAAATACAAAACAAGAAATGACGGAAAAAAAAATAATAGGGGATCAAAACCACTTTGGCCCATTTGGGATGTAACTGGTCATTCAAAGAAAGCCGTGCTCTTTATTTCCCACCAATGCCACCCCTTTTTCTTCATCCTTCTTGTCTCCTCTAACTTTCCTACTATCATCCTTCTCCTGGTCATTGATCTCACCCATTCAAAATAAAATAAGCTACTCGTCAATAAATATTGAAACATATTGGTTTTGGCGACAAAACGATCCGAATGGTCATCCCGAAACAAAAACGGACAACAAACCGGTCAGTACGGATCAGCGAGGGTCAAGGATTCCATATCAAAATGCCCACAGCGTCAAGCCCGTAACACCGCCCAGTGGCTTTGGCATCAAAATGGTTTCTGTGTGTTACGATCCATTTCGACGCTGGCGCCAAAATAGTTCAGAGACATCAAAATGGTGCTGAACATGGATCTTACGGATACTCAACAAGAACCTGAAGACTAATGGGCAGGGTGAGAATACAGGTCAGAGTTCGGGGTTACAGCAAAGGTCAAGTAGTACCGAGAAAATCTGAACAGATGAAAAAATTGCCCTGGCTCTGTGGGGGGGAAAATGTTCTGAATGTGAAAAAGATGGATTTTATCCTGGAATTTTGGGTCTGTAAATCATTTCACTGGCACAGATCAGCAAAAATAGCAGAATGATGCACGATTTGTTGACTCCTTTTGTTTCTACGCCATTGGTCGGGCACTAGGATTTTGGAGTGAAAAGTCTAGCAGACGACAGAAAAATGAAGGGTCATGTGGATCACATTGCTTGCAAAGAAAAAAGAACGGACATAAAACGTGCCTCAGAGTCAGGTATGGTAGAGGTCAAAGGCTGGACTGTGCGATGATTATGTTGTGGTACTATTATCTACTGAGTTGAGACAGGCGCAGTTTTGAGTGTAACAGAGAATACAATGTGTGTGGGTGGACTGAGGCCGAAAGGAGAAGGGTGAGAGGAAAGGGAGATGGGAAGGGGGGGTGGGGAGTGGCAGGGGAATGTACTGTGAAGTTGGTGAATGATATTGACGGCTGGGCGTCGCACTAATCCCAGGGTGCGCATAGAAAATGGGCAAATTCCAAACGCGCATAACAAATGATCCAGGCCAGACAGCGCATCGCAACTCATCGACTTTTAGAGGAATAGGAATGGGCGCATTTCCAGTCAGCAGAACTTCATTGTACAAATTGAAAGGGAAGCGAGGGTGGAGGGGAGGAAGTAGGGGTGTGTGTGTGTGGGGGGGGGGGGGGGGGGTGAGTGAGTGGTGGGGGTGGGAAGGGGGGTGGACGTGTAGGGAAGCGGTGTAGAACTATGGCTATAATCTAAGTCCCGTCACCATAGCTCTCTCTCTCTCTCTCTCTCTCTCTCTCTGTGCATATATATGTGTGTGTGTGTGTGTGTGTGTGTGTGTGTGTGTGTGTGTGTGTGTGTGTGTGTGTGTGCGCGCGCGCGCGCGCGCGTGTTTTGTTTGTGCGAGTGTGTGTGTGTGTGTGTGTGTGTGTGTGTGTGTGTGTGTGCGCGCGCGCACGCGCGCGCGCGCGTGTGTGTATGTATGTGTGTGTGTGTGTGTGTGTGTGTGTGTGTGTTGCGCGCGCGCGCGCGCGCGCGACTTCTCAAAACAAAGACAATTAACTGATTCACGAAGTCAGAAAACACACTCGGCAGAAGATGATGCAAGGCAGAGCCAAAGACTTATGTTTCAAGAGTCTACGGAGTGATGCTTTGAACTAACAGACGAGACGAGTGGTCCCGTATAGGAGGTCTCCCGTTAACATGAGCTTTCCTTACCTCCAGTGTAAAACTTTTCATGCATATTCTTTATCGACGCTAGTTTATCAAATCTGCAATACATCCGATGATCTCTCTCTCTCTCTCTCTCTCTCTCTCTCTCTCTCTCCGACACTAGAACAAACAAACTAAATGATAATAATTAAATAAAAAGTAACCTCTCTACTTTTTTACGTTTTTTTTCCGGAAGTGTTTATGGAATGGTCTCAGCACAGTTAGACATGCATGTGTCTGTTCTTGAAAAAAAAAAAAGTAACAGTAACTAATTACGTGCTTATAATACGACAGAAAGAATATCAGAACCTCTCACAATGATGTCTGTTGAATTATCGGTTAGTAAGTTCTTGGTGACATTGTAAGCAGAAAGTGGACATGATCATATTATATGATGATGATCTGAAAACTGAAAACTTTTATCTAAAATGATTCAACAGCTTCCTCAAAGTAAAACATTCAGATCAGCCTTACTGTTAGCGAATCTCTGATGCCAATGCCTCATGTTAGTTTCGCTTCTACAGCATGGCATTCGGAGTGTGTTAACATTTTAAAACCGCTTTTCTAATCCACTGACGGGTTATGAAATTAATCCTCGGAATCTCTTATGTATTAAAAACAGATCTCGTTCACAAAAATAATAGGGTACCCATACTGAGAATCAATGCTCTTGCATTTTTTTTTTTCCCCCCTCTTTCATTTTTGGTGTCTCTTCGTTGAATATCATACTGTCTTTATTCAGTTTCTTTCAAGGCTGAACATTTTCAAGAGAATTAAAAAGTCATGCAGCTCTGATGCTAAACATACAATTTAGTGTCGTTTTTTGAGAATAAGATCAGCTGTATTATATCTATATAGTATACGCAAAAATTCTCTCTCTCTCTCTCTCTCTCTCTCTCTCTCTCTCTCTCTCTCTCTCAT
The DNA here is from genome assembly GCA_016801955.1 of Conus betulinus. Lineage (NCBI taxonomy): Eukaryota > Metazoa > Mollusca > Gastropoda > Neogastropoda > Conidae > Conus > Conus betulinus. Next base: position 104,204 of record JADBJO010005132.1, read on the forward strand.
ATAAGTATACATATATATATATATATATTTTTCCCCCTCTCAATTGTAATCTTTGCCAAATCATTACTATAATGATGGAAGAATTGTTAACCTGCACTTTTTTTCCCCACTACTTAATTGTTCAGCATTATATATATATATATATATATATATATATATATATATATATATATATATATATACGTCACCGTCGATGAAGAAACAACTATCCATGTTTTTTTTATGCATTTTAAAAGATACGTGTATTTGTTTGTACGATTCTCGCTATGCCAGCTTTCATCTCCTGTCATGACGTTCTTCGGATTAGAGAGCGTGGAGTGTACACCTGAAGGCAAGATTTCCGTCACGTGCCATGATGTCAGCACTGCATGATTTATGATGGGCGGACAGTGACTTTTTTTTTTTTTTTTCTTTCTTTTTTTTTTTTTTTTTGATGGACAGTGAAATTTTAACACAATCAATCTCATTATGCTTTGGTGTTTGCGTTCGTTTCCACGTTCAGACAGTCATACGCAATACCATTAGAATTTCAGCTTATCAGTCATAGCAGATTTTTTTTTTTTAAATAACTGGACTGGCACATGTGTTTAACAGAAACACGAATGTCTAGACAATGTATGAACGAGGAACTGAAATGCAGACTGAAGGAAGGGATAGGGTCACAAATAAATAACATCAAAAAGCTTGTTTATCCGTGATGTTAAGGTTGACAGTAAAGGCCTGTTTAGTGGCGTTTTATGCCTGGGTATAAAACTACAGACAGGCGTACTCTAAGACACATCACACAATGGGTAAGAACAAAACGCTCTGGATGTAGGTGGAATACAACACGAGAGAACAGAAGCGACGGCGTGAGGGTGGTACAAGTTCAGTGAAAATGAAAAATGCATCAACGACAGCAACATCTGATTTTTAAAACGAACCTTGCAGTGACATTGTTACGATTATACTTGTGAGTAAGAAATAAACTCGAACTAATCTGAAATTATTGTCTTCTGTCACAGTATCGTAGTGGTTTGTTGTGTGTTGTTGTTTTTTCTCGGCATAAAAATGTGTAAATTTTAAGAATAATTCTTAAAGAGTGCGCGTAATTAAAACAAAGACAAACAAGTTACAAGACAAAACAGGACGCGTTTCGACCTCTTAGGTCTTCTTCAGGCAAGATAAACAACGTTCAGGACAATGAAACGAAGAACGAGCGATCACTTAGCTACTCATATGCCGCGCAAGATGGGCGTTGTTTCTCTTGCCTGAAGAAGACCTAAGAGGTCGAAACGCGTCGTGTTTTGTCCAGTCACTTGTTTTCATTATTTTCGGCGGTCTCAATAAGAACTATTTTCAAAATGTGTTTCAGTTTCCGCCTGCAGTCACCTCACTTTGCAACTAAAAAATGAGCAGATTGAAGAACATTTTCAGATGCGCTGAAAGAGAAGAAACACGAACGAAGAACCCCCAGCCTTACCTCCTTAACAACAGAGAGAAGGATCTCTCACACGGAAGATGTTCACTGAAGAATGACCAGTCTCGTGGCTAGGAGATTACGCTTCGTCACTGCTCGGCATAGAGTGTCGACCCCCTGCATTCCTCCACAGTACGTGTCCATGTGCATTGCCGCTCATGGAACCGGCTGCCTTCCACCACCCGTCAGCTCCCTTCCCCCCCCCCCCCCCCTCTCTCTCTCTCTCTCTCTCTCTCTCATCTCATCGTATCACCCTCCTCTTCAGCTGCGTTCAGTCAGCTTTAAATTTTCATGCCGTCCCTACTCGTTCCTGCCTATCCTTCCGACTGCAACCCAGAGTTACTACACATTCCTTCTGAACGTTGGTTTTCATTACCAGGTTAGAATTTACGGTAACAAAGGAAGTCCACAGTGCAAAATCCGCTGTGTATAACTGATGTCCGCCACTAAATTCAACTCAGTTTTCAGTTGGATCCCTGGAACCATACTTGGAAGAAAAAAGCAAAATGACCAGCCGTCGTGGCGAAGTGGTTAGTGTCGCGGATTTTTGGCTGGGAGGTCGTTGGTTGGGTTCCCATCAGAGTCATGTGGGATTTTTCTACCCTGGCTGTCTCCTGCCAAGAGTTGCGTTTGCTACGGTCTCAACTGGGAAGACTGGGACCACACAGTCGAGTTTTATTCACTTAATGGATGCGTCTGTGAGAGTGTTGCTCAAATTTCCTGACCAACGCCGCGCGTGTCTGTGTATCTCTCGGGTCTGGTTGTCGCCGGGATACGCTAGAGTACAGTCCTGTCATGCAATCTCGGACCGGAATGGAAATTTGTAGCATCATCTCCATTGTCATCGATTAGCATTTTTGAAAAAAAAAAAAAACGTCACAAATTCTGTGGCCCTTCACGCCTGCTGTCATGGTGATCTCAATTTTGATGTCCTGTCCACGTCCATGGCCTTGGTTTGGTTCCGTCGGGGTCACTGGTATTACCAAATTCATGGGGGTTGTCATTGGACGGACGTGGTGTCACCCACCGGAGGGAGAGTTCACTCACGCCGGCTCCGCGACTAAGCGATTATTGTCGTCAGTAGGGGGCTTAGTAGGTGGTGACCTGCGTACGTTGGATCAGAACAGGCGCCACTGAACACCACCGAAGTGAATCGACAGCAGTGCAGCGTCTCCTCTGGTGGGTTGCCCCTTGACGACTTGACGGATTGCCTGTGGGTTGCCGGTGCCAGGGACTGCGGCGGGGCGGGCCGGGCCGGGTTGTGGCTGTAGACAGGGGAGCGGGGGGGGGGGGGGGGGGGGGGGGGGGCGGTTCAGAATGACTGGCGTGGATGCAGTGCCACTGAGGGGGCACAGAAGATGGGGTATTAGAGGGAAAAAAAAAAAGGGAAAATGGCCCACAGTACGCGTTGCTGTTCCGGGTTGAGGGTGCTGTCCACCCTTTTCGTTGTGTACTAACTTAAATTCCACACACCACCGAGGGGGGGGGGGGGGGTGTGCTACTGCTGACTGTTTTGGAACAGACAGAACGACTCATACTAAAAACATGATAAATTACAGAAAAGTAGAAGAGTTGTTTTTCTTTTCTTTCTTTTTTTCTTTTTTTTTGTAAAGTGGGAACACTGTTTTTTAGCAAACTGAAGAAGTGATAAGAAAGTAAAACTGGGTTAAAAAGTAAGGGAAAGAAGTGCAAGGAGGCGAGAGTAGTGCCCGCTGAACGCACGGTGTGCTATTGCTGACGTGATGACAGCCTCTGGGCAGCAGTCACCCACCGGTTGGCTGACGGCGTTGTTGCTGCTGCTTTGTCATTGATTGCCGTCTCTCTCTCTTTGATCCCTCTGCCCCATTCATCATGGGCTGAGGACTGCACTTCCAAGCAGGCTGATTCCTTACAAACATCCAGCATGTTCACTGACGTCTCTCTGGCCAGAAATTTTGGTTGTTTGCTTGTTGATAATGCACGGAAATGGTGTTTGAGCGTTATTCGGATTTGAGTTTCAGTGTGAAACGTTTTATTTGCAATTCATATGTATCAACATCGTAACGTTTTCGCTTTAAATCGTTGTTATGTGTTTGCTTTTTTTTCTTCTCTTTTTTTTTTTTTTTTTTTTTTTTTGATTGTAGTTCAGTATTTGTTTCCATGAGAGATGACAAGAAAACGCATCTTTAGATCTTTGTTCAGTGTGCTGTCGGTGAGGGATTTCTCTTTGTTTAACAAACACCTTTCTTCCTACAGGGGAAAAAAAGAACTGGAAAGGAAAGATGTCCGATTAGGTTAACCCTTTCAGTAGAGGCGCGGCCATTTGCAATCAGAACTTCACAGCATCCGTCTGGCGTCACGTGTGACTCACTCTCTCTCTCTCTCTCTCTCTCTCTCTCTGTGTGTGTGTGTGTGTGTGTGTGTGTGTGTGTGTGTGTGTGTGTGTGTGTGTGTGTGTGTTTTCTTTTGGGGATTCCCTCTCAAATTTGAATTTGAATATAAACGGGCTAAATATGTGTTATATCACCTTTAAGATGTTGTATAAACGAATCTGGGTATGATTGGGACTACTACCATTACATCTCCGCCGTATCTCCACCCCCACCCTCTTCCCCTCCTTCTGTATTGCCCCAGAGCTCGTATTGTGAACATGGAGAGGAGGGGATCTTTTAGGCACGACTGGCCTTTGCTCTCGTGTGCTATTGTCGACAACGTTAAATTTCATGATTCTTTTTTTTCTCGCGAATTTAATGAGAGTATATGTCAAACACAGTCTGATAATATCAATCCTTTCAGGGATGGATGGATAGATAGATATATAATAGATAGACAGATAGATAGATATATATATAGATAGATAGATAGATAGATAGATAGATAGATAGATAGTCTGACTGATTGATTGGTGTGTTGATTGATTGACTGACTGCTGAAATAAATCTCAGACTTGGGTTTTGTTTTTGTTTTGTTTTTTTTTTTTTTTTTTTTTTTTGTTATTGTTCTTTTTGTTATCTACGTTTCATTATCCTGTTTTGAACATTCACTATCACAATGATACTCTCTCTCTCTCACTCTCTCTCAGTATGTGTGTGTGTGTGTGTGTGTGTGTGTGTGTGTGTGTGTGTGTGTGTGTGTGTGTGTTTTAGTGTGTGTGTTTTAGCGTGTGTGTGTATTTCAATGGTGTGTTAGTGTGTGTGTGTGTGTGTGTGTGTGTGTGTGTGTGTGTGTGTGTGTGTGTGTGTGTGTGTTCTTTCTTACGCATAGTGTATCTTTTCCGACATGCACGGCTTTAGTATTCTTTCTCTTATACAATGTTTACACATTCTGACCTATAGGTTTTTTTGGTGGGGTTTTTCCTTTCTTTTCTTTTTTTTTTGTTGTTGTTAGCCTGATACACGGTATTTGGTATTCACTCTAAAAAATACAGCGTTTTCGGGTGTTGTTTGTTTGTTTCTTTTTTTTTAATACGTTATTTCAGTATTTTTGTTTTCTCATACACAGTATTCTTTTAAAATACATTATTCCGCATTTTTTTTTTGCTCTCGTTATTCTTTCTCATGTACAGTCTTTCGGTATTCTTTCTTATGTATAGCAATCCAGTATGTCTTTCAGATACTAACTCTATCTACAGTGCCCACAGAAGAGCAGAGAGCAGCAGAGTCCCACTGTTGTATCATACATACCGTGGTACTGAGGGGCGGTCAGAGCATGGAGGTCTGGGCCCGGATCGATAGGCAGTACAGTGCCAGCTGGGATCAGGACAGGGAGAGGAAGATGGATCGCGTGGAACCGGAACAGGATTAACGGCAGCAGCACGGATCTGGCATCGTCCCATGTCGTGTCCTTTCGCCAGGTCTCTCACAGGCTGGGTGCGGCGTAAGGCGAGCAAAGAATAACGTACACGTGTCCACACTCGGTAGTTGCATCGGCTTTGAGTCGCATCTTCTGAAATAATGGCAGTATTTTCACTGTCTTGAGAGAGAGAGAGAGAGAGAGAGAGAGAGAGAGAGAGAGAGAGAGAGAGAGAGAGAGAGAGAGAGAGAGAGAGAGAAGGTTTATGCTAACTACATGCGGTTCAAAGTGAGCTACGTTATTTTGACATAATGATTGACACGTTTGGTTTTGCATGTTTCTTGCCAGAGTCGGAGTCAAACAGAATACTACAGAGATAGCCTGTTTTTCGTCTTTATCCCTGTGTTCCTTTGTTTTCCTTTGTTTAAATTCTCTCTCCCTCTTTCTCTCGTTCTCTAAATTGTAAATTTCCTTTTATAAATATATAAAATACCACTCGCTCTCTCTGTGTGGAAGTTTTAAAACTTGTGTATTGTGTGTGTTATATATGTATATATATGTGTGTGTGTGTGTGTGTGTGTGTATATTTGTATGTATGTAGGCCTATGTATGTATGTATGTATGTGTGTGTGTGTGTGTGTGTGTGTGTGTGTGTGTGTGTGTGTGTGTGTGTGTGTGTGTGCGTGAATAAAACTTTACTATTCTGTTGCGCGCGTAAGCTTCCTTTAACACACAATTTCAAAAGTATGCGCTTAGGGAACGCGTGCGAGCGTGTGTTTTGCTATCGTACATGTGTGTGTGTGTGTGTGTGTGAGTGTGTGTGTGTGTGTGTGTGTGTGTGTGTGTGTGTGTGTGTGTGTGATTCCTCTCTGTGTTTTGTCACACACACCCATTTTCTATGATGATTCTTTGTTGTGGTGCTCGAATACATGACTATACAGAAGCAACGCATTTGCACCCACAAGTTCTCATTACATTTAACCCCCCCCCCCTTCCCCTTCTCACTTTACAAACAGAATTAAACCCTCCTCTCCCCTCCCCCAACCTGGCCGTGCTCCCCTTCCCCACTTCCCCCCTATCTCCCCCTCGTACCCATCGTCTTCTCCTCCCCGCCAGTAACCGCTCTTCTCCCAGAATGTCAACTTCCGTCACCAGGACAGAGTCTGTTGGTCACTGGCTGCCGGCAATAATCCATGTCAGCTGAGGTCAAACAGGACACAACAGTGGACAGTGGACACTCAATCTCGGTGGTTGGCCATCGTACAGAAACTGAGATATTTACTGACGAAAGCACCCGTCTCTTATGTGTACATGAACGTTTTGGTATGATTATTCTAAATAGGTTGTAAAGAAGAAAAGGTGGCAATTCCTAAGAAACAGAGTTGACAGAAAAAAGATCTCATTGCTGCTCTTTATTCAACCCCTTCCGCACACACACGTAGAGATTCTCTCTCTCTCTCTCTCTCTCTCTCTCTTAGTTCTTCCTGTTTTGTCTCTGCTCATAAATTACCGAGAGAGAGAGAGAGAGAGAGAGAGAGAGAGATGGAGAGAGAGAGAGAGAGAGAGAGAGAGAGACAGAGAGAGACAGAGAGAGAGAGAGAGAGAGAGAGAGAGAGACAGAGACAGACAGACAAGACAGACAGACAGAGACAGAGAGAGACAGACAGACAGACAGACAGACAGGCAAACAGACAGACAGACAGACAATTCCCAATCTTCTTCACTTCAGCTGATTGCGAATGTGCGGCTATCCCAGCTCCATCTCCATTCTCCGACCCTCAACCCCCCCCCCCACCCCGTCCCCACTCTCTTCTTCCCAGTTTCGTTCCACCCACTCCACCCACCACCCTCTCTCCCCCCCCCCCCCCCCCCCCCCCCCCCCCCTCTCTCTCTCTCTCTCTGTGTAAGCAAACCGTCCGATGTACTCGAGTCTGGTTTTAGCTGCTGGGTGTTTGAAGCTGTCCTGCGCAAGTGCCTGTGTTGTAAGAGACAGCAAGGGAGGCGAAGGACTTCCTTCATGGGAAGCCCCCCCCCCCCCCCTCCCGGCAGTCTTTGATACCCGTCGTTGTTAGCGCATGGCGTTGTAAGCTGATTCCCTTAGTCGGTGGACATGAGGCAAGGTTCTTGATTTGTGGAAAAGAAAAAAAAAAAAAAAAAAAGGGGGGGGGGGGGGCTTGGGGGTTTCCTTTTTTCTGTATTTAGATGGTGATTTTATTTTTCTGTTTCTTTCTTTGGTTCTTTCTTGGTGTGTCTTTGTTTGGTGTGTGTGTGTTTGTGTGTGTGTGTGTGAAGCGCGCGTGTCATGTGTGTGTGTGTGTGTGTGTGTGTGTGTGTGTGTGTAAAAAAAAAAAGATTGTAAACCTATGAGAGGAAGGCGAAAACCACCAGAAAGCAACAATTTTTTACAATATTTCGATTCCTTAAAAACAGTTAGTCAGATATATTTGGTCAACTGCAAACTAATGTCAGTTATTGCATCAACGTTAATGTATGTTCTATTCTTACATACAAATTCAGAAGAAAGGAAACATAAACATTACATGCATTATCATAATGTGTATGAACTTGACCTTTGCCTTGGTTCTGGCGTAAAGCCCTTTTTTTTTTCTTCCTCTTCAATAACTGTACGTCACATCGTTCATCATGGCATCTTACCAGCGCCATGTGAAATAGAATTTGGGCGGCATGGAAATGTGTTAATTCAGAGCGCCGCCCAATGCCTGGGGGGAATTCGGCCGTATTTGTAGGCCGATCGATCTATGTCAGCAGCCTCGCGGACGCGTTAAGGTTTAATTTCTTTCTTCTTTTTTTTCTCTCCTACCGGTAATCATTCATGTCTTTGTGCTCCTTTTCTGCTGGCCAGGGATGACACTGTATGACTCATGTAGAGCTAAAAGCCAGCCGACCACAAGGCCCATGTCAGAACCGGTATCCTTAACTGAGACAAATGGGGGGGGGGGGGGGGGGGGGGGGGGGTGTGTGGGCGAAGCATACTGACTTATTCGTACGTTTCTACTTTATGTCGTTTCCATGGAAACGACAGTCATCGGAAAGGCTTGAAATCGGATTCCAACTCGGCGTGGAAATTCAGAAAGTTTACTAGAAACGAAAGACAAACAACGACAACGTTCATGATTTTTGGAAGAAGTTGGTAAATAAAATTATTACTTCCTAATCCTCATGTTAGAATGATGGCCTCGGGGTAGCTGTTCTTCATTTTCGCAGTCGTGGATGATTTAAACATTGAAAACCGTCATTTCGGTACCACCTCCGTTGGTTAGATTAATTATTTTGATTGAAACATTGGTTATGACCAGTCCTCTTGATTTTTTTTTTTTATTAACCAGAAGGAAAAGTGTGGTACTAAGTTTTAAAGGTGTAAAATGCAAAACTGTGTTGAACATATACATTTGTTGTATTTATGGGAGAGTAGATGTTGACATCATTCCGAGTGTTGGAGTGACGTGTCAATAAACGGAAGTTTACTTTTGACATATACATGCATATTTATTTATTTTTTGTGACTATGTTAGCTGATGACGTTTTCCTATGACGATGCTCGAAGAAAACTTCGGAAACGCAAATTATGATACCTTTGTTGCTAGGAAGCATGAAAACCAAAACGATTTTACGCATATTCAGAGGAGGAAACGACATAGGCTACTGATAGGTACATACATCTTGTTGACCTGGCATCTACACCAGTACATCCAAACACATATCATTATTGTGATTGTTATTGTTACTAGCATCATTATCATTAAAGACTTTGCACAGTTTTTTTCTCTTTGAAAACTGTAAGGGGAAGAGATGCCATCTTCTTTGATGGGCTGTTGGTCTGGCTCTTTAAGTCTGACCTGAATCTGGTTGGCAGTGTGGCAAATTGGGAATTTTTGTAAAGGGGGGGGGGGGGGGGGGGGGAGGGGGGGGGGGAGGGGGTTAAAAAAAGAAGAACAGTCTGAAATCGGGGGAAAACGTCAACATCACCCTCATTTATCAGTGAAAAGTCACAACGGTGGAAATCAGATTTACGTAAAGCACACGGCAGAGATTTTCGCCCATCGCCTGAATCCCGCGAGACCAAGGTGTCTATTGTCCGTGCGGGCTAATCATCAGCTCCAACCTGCAGTCCAGGGTGAGTAATGCAAGGAGGGGAAGCGGCGGCACAGGCCCCAGGGGTGGATTCTATGTGCCCGTGGCGGGCGTGATAGTGTCCAATAAACTGACCGTTATGTCATGGCCAGGCACAGAGAGCTGAGGGTCCTTGTTGTAATCCCAGCCGATGAAATGGCGGTCCTGCTATTAAGCCCTTATCGATTTCCTCTGTAATGGTTTGTGTGTACCCACCGCTGTTCTCTATATCTCAGATATACTAGACTGACTCTCTCTCTCTCTCTGTCTGTCTGTCTGTCTGTCTGTCTGTCTGTCTGTCTGTCTCCTGTGCCACCATGTTATGTTTGAGTATGTTGCTACGTTACGTTCTTCCAATAGTTCAAGAGAAGGTAAGAAATTATATATATATATATATATATATATATATATATATGTGTGTGTGTGTGTGTGTGTGTGTGTGTGTGTGTGTGTGTGTGTGTACAACCACACATATGTTCATGAATTAGTTAACTGTTTTGCACAATGAAATTTTTTTTTGTCAATTGCAATGAACCATCGTTGACCATGACATCTATATCCAAATAACAATTTTTGGGAAAAAATCAAAGCATGACCTACAGAGAGAGAGAGAGAGAGAGAGAGAGAGAGAGAGAGAGACAGAGACAGAGAGACAGACAGAGAGACAGGCAGACACAGAGAGTTATCTTCGTTTGTTCTCCATGAAGTTGTTATCACTGAAGTGTAGCACCTGCCTCCCTACAGATTTTTTGAGTGTGCATTAGCTGAACATCGTTCACGCGCCAAAGGGTCCATAACTCCTGTAGGGTCCATAACTCCTGTATTCATGTCTCTGTATGTGTTGTCTGCCCCCAATCAAACATTTCAGTACCTTCCAGAACCTGCCAGAACCCTTACGTCGCTTGTCCATGAGGTCGCGACTCGTGCACGACGCCCCCTTTTCTCCATGCCATGTACGTGCCAATGATAATGGGTCCCGGACACGTAAGCTATCGGAACTGGGGACGCCAAGCCGGTTCGGCATGGCCTTTCAGGTATCCACTTGAGGCATGAACGCATATGCGTTTTGCGTTTTTCTTGTCGTTTCATATCATCAGCACGCTCTACTTTGACTTTTGTCTGCCTAAACTACCACTTCTCCCATCACCCGGGTCCTTCCCTCTCATTCCCCCTCTCAGCCCCCACCCCCCCGTCCACCTTCCTCACCCCAGCTGCTTCCAAACGTCATCGCTTCAGTGAAGCCCAGGCTGTAGATGTCTGCTGCTCTACGGGACAGAATGTTCCAGAACCTTCAGAACATTGCTGTGCTTTGCCCATACCCTCAGACTCTAATGATGTGGTTTTTCTACTAAAAACCAGTATTATCCCTGTACGGTTTCTAGCCAGAATGGTCTTCAAAGAGTAAAAAAAAAAAATTCCGACAGTCTCTACATACC